>JADDOH010024868.1:0-187934 GCA_016648135.1 Agrypnia vestita
GCAGACACGGCTCGAAGGATTAATGATGTGTATGGCGACGGTGCCGCAAAAGAAAACACGTGCGTTTTTGGTTCCAACGTTTTCGTTCTGGAAATTTCGACCTGCAGAACAAGCCCCGTGGACGGCCGGAGACCAAAGTTGATAATGAAGAATTGAAGGCTATTTGTGGAAGCGGATCCATCGCAAACCACATCCGAGTTAGCTGCAGGCTGCGGTGTTAGTGATAAAACTGTTTTAATCCACTTGAAGCAAATTGGTAAGGTGAAAAAGCTTGAAAGGTGGGTACCTCACGAATTGATGAAGCAAATCAACAAACGCGCGTTGACTGCTGCGTTGCAATACTCAACCGGCACAATAATGAAGGGATTTTAAATCGATCATTACCTGTGATGAAAAGTGGATCCTGTACGATAATCGAAAGCGCTCATCGCAATGGCTGAACCCTGCCGAACCAGCAAAACCATGCCCCAAGCGAAAATTGACTTCAAAAAAGTTACTTGTGAGCGTTTGGTGGACTAGTGCTGGTGTCGTTCACTACAGCTTTTTTAAATCTGGCCAGACGATTACGGCAGATGTCTATTGTCAGCAACTGCAAACCATGATGGAAAAGCTAGCTGCTAAACAACCGAGGCTGGTTAATCGCTCTTGGCCACTGCTGCTTCATGATAACGCTAGACCACACACTGCACAACAGACGGCTACCAAATTAGAGGAGCTTCAATTGGAATGTCTAAGACATCCACCGTACTCTCCGGACCTTGCCCCAACAGATTACCATTTTTTTCGAAATTTGGATAACTTCTTGCAAAGGAAAAAATTCAACTCCGATGGGGCAGTCCAAACCGCCTTCAAAGATTTTATTGATTCCCGTCCGAATGGTTTTTTTAGTAAAGGGATCGATGAACTACCTATGAGATGGCAAAAGTGCATAGATAGCAATGGTACATACTTTGATTAAATAAATATATTATAATAAAAAAAATCGGCTTTATGTTCCTCCCATACAAAACGTCAATTTCATATGTAAGGACCTAATATTACGTTTAGCTATTAGTTAATTTGAGAATTACAGAAGGTAACAACGCGTAGTTTATGCCAATTACTCGTGCTGGCGTTTAGAGATCGCCATTTAATTTGTATCTCTAATTGATGCTGAGTAATGAAAATTCAATTTTATCTTATGTCCTTGTATTCTCTATTTCTATAGTGATAATCCTGCGTATCCTTTGTATCTTTATATTGTGCTACTATATACAGTATTTTGAGTATGTTTATATATACCTACATCGTGTGAATGCTTACTGTAATTAAATATCTGGGTGGTTAATGTATTTTTTTTTAAATAAAGAAGTGAACTGACGGGAAAATGAGGGAAAATTTTTGGATGGGTCAACCGTGCGGCCCAACTCTGCTTGCAACGTTGTGTTGCACGGATGCCTTTAGCATTAAAAAATGACAACCTGGCGGCGAATGTGTAGGACCGATACAGGAGCTTTTGCTTATAAAACTGTCCTGGGTGAGCGGTGGGTCTGTCCTTATTCTTTCTAGAGTGATAAAATCAAATAAATCTTTCTACTTAATATGTAAATAAATTTTTCAAATCGTTTTGAGGTGTGAGGTGCATTTTCAAACCTGGCCATCACGAAAATAGCTCAGACTTTAAACGCACATGTCTCAAAAATTATGCTATGCAGGTGAATGTTAGTGATATCACTGTATTGAGGATAAATGTAAGACTTCTATAAATTACATCAGCTGTAACTAAATACGTAAGCGGCACGTCTAGGCAAATTTGGGACGTCGTGTCTATGTATCGGGGCGAAAAGAATATCGTTCTTTTTTGTGGACCGTGTTATTTTATAAAATTGTTTAAAAAAAAGAGAGTGGTATGTTTAATATTTTAGTCAGTAGGTACTTATAACGTTATAACAATAAAAAATAGTTATAACGCGTACAATTGTTTTAACTTCATGCTCGTAAAGAACATTTTTAAAGCTTTGAAATTCTGAAACGTTTAGAGTATAAGCACACCGCTGATAATTACAAACATTAATATTGTTATAGGAGAGTTTGATAGTGATAAATGTGCAATTTAATTCAGCCATAGTAGGAAGAATGGCATACACGGGAAATAAAGAAAAATAACTGTTAGTTTTGTTCACGCAAAACTGACAAGAACAGCCAAACGACACACCACCTGTCCAATCGCATTTATTTCGGGTGCTTTTCACGGAACACGATTATTTCTAGACACACCATAACCCCACACCATGACGTATAAATGTCATGGTGCAGCACAATAATGACTGCACTGTCACGTCATAACGCCGAAAATTTCCATGGGAATGATCAGGTGTTTTGTAGCGAGATTGACACTTAATAAAAATTCACTTGTTTGATGTCAATCAGTCGGAAATTGCCGAATAAATTTCAAGGTAAGTTAACAAACCAACGTTTGTGTTATACTTGAGCTAAAACTTATTTTCGTATTTCGGCGCATAGTACAAATTTAATCGCATATTTTATTAGATTAGCCTCGCCTTATCCTATTACTGTTTTTAATTAATTATTAGATATGTGGGGTATAAACGCAACGGTAGCATTCAAAAAAATTAATTAAATATTTATATAAAAAAATTAAATAACATTAGAAATCCTCGGTGATTGCATTCAAAACATTTTAAATTTTTTTTTGGATATTGCTGCCTTTAATTTTATACCCCACATGTGAAGAATTGATCTTTGAATTAAAATAATTAATATTGAATGATAGAACCCTAGTCTAAATCTATTATCGACGCTTGATTTCACGACGATTATTTAGGACCTTCAGATAAAAGTTTAGTCACCTCTGGATTGTTCAGCCATAAGTTTTTGTCTTCTAAAACAATAGCAGAATCATGGCTTCGTGATTATTATTAATATTCCTCGATAAAGTCAGCCTTATTGGCACTACAACTTCTATTGGGTCTTGACCTCCACAAGCTTTTTCCTTCATTGATCTTTATTGCATACCTATTGTTTCTCTAAGTCCTGATTTTTTAAGATTCAGATTTTTGAAGATACTGTTTTTCCACTTTACCTTTTAGTAATGACTTCAGTGATTGGTGAATCCATTCAATATGGTCAACCATCGAAGTCTTCTTATTATAATACCTTTCAGACACTTATTTTTTAAACGCAGTATTGGCTCATTCTTATAGCGTCTCCAAATGCAGTAAAACAAAAATGAAAGTAACTTTTCTTTAGTTTTGTGTGAGAATTCATATAGTATGTAGATCAATTTCACATAGGTACGTGTGAATAATGAAAATCCCGGAGAAAATGGTAAGCACAAGGATGATTCATTCAACAAAGGGAAATATGATATTTGCATGTGGAAGTAGCCAATTATGTATGAGAGTATGGAGATATTCTGCGCCTTATTTTTTTATTGAATTTCTTATGCGTTACACAAAAAATTGTTATAAATCACATTAAAATTTTAAAACAAATATTTAAAGAAGAAACCATAAAAGAAAATTTAATCGACAAACTATAAGACTTATAATTACAATAATTACTAACTAAATATAGGAAAATTAAAGATTAATATATAATAATTTATAGAAAATAAGAAATCAGAATCATGGTAAATTTTTTAATAACAAATTAACAATAATGAGAAACAAACTCATTTAATATAAACAAAAGATAAATACATACAATACTAATAATTGTATAAATTGCTGACTATTGAAATTATCTGACAGAAACTGCTTATAATTGATTCATTAATAAATCAAAAAGTAAAGAAAATTCGCATTGAGATTATCGCATTGAAATTATATACTTTGCCTAGTGCTCCTATAAAGGATGTGATAGAAAATTAGTTGCGTTAGATCTACATTATTGAAATAATTATCAATAATTTTGAAGAATTATATGAGATCTGACGTTTTCCTTCCGTAAGATATTCTCTTTAATCTAATTAGAGACATCATGGGGTATAAAAGCAAAGGCAGCAATATCCAAAAAACAAAAAAAATGTTTTCAATGCAATCACAGAGGATTACTAATTTAAAATGTACGGAAATCTAGATTTTATATCCCTTCCAAAATAACGCTGCCTATAAATTTCTAGGCTATGTTTCCTATAAAATTTTAAATTCATTACATTATAATTTCATAATCCTCGATGACCGCATTAATTTTTTTTTTTGGATATTGCTGTCTTTGCTTTTATACCCCACGTATCATGTCAGTCTCACTTGATTGTGTCTCCTAAGGCGCGTCGTGTACGCAATCAAAGTACTCGCTTCGTTTTGTAACTTTCTGAACCAATAACCCCACAATTAGTTACTTTTAACTATCCATTTACTTGAGTTACTATCTGTCGTACGACCGGTCGAACCAACCGCTAACGACCGATTACTGTGTTTAAGCAGTGGTCGCTTACGAGGAGTGGTGACAGTCCTTCTTACAGCCGACCAAACGGGCCACACCACTCAGGATGTATGGTAGACGGCCCGCCGTACTAAGTGGACGATCTCATATATTATAGCCTGAGGATGAAAGAGAGATGGTCGGACTAAGGCCGGCCGCACTTTGGATACGAATTATTACGTATGTATTCGTACGACTATTTTCGTACGTATTGGAGCGCGCACACTGATTGCGTCTTGCGTTGTCACGATCAGTTACTTTGACATTTCTCCAATGACGTTTGTGCCCAATGAATAATCTGTATCTTCTGGAAAACTCTATTATGGCAGACTTAAATAATGACAAATTTCATGACTATCTATCTAATAGATTCACAAATGCTGAGAAGAATCGAAGTGCAACGAAAGCTCATAACATAGGAGAAATATTTAAAAGTTTTTTTATTCGAAGTACATAATATTACCTCACCTTCATTAAACCAAATTATTTAACTTACAGGTGTTTTTTTAGTTCTTTAGAAATCTCTATCCTATCTAGAAATAATAGAGAATCCTCCGCCATGATCTACGCTGATGGTCACGCAGTTGAATCACTTTGGTCCCACAAATATTTATGGTCATGTGTCAAATTGACAAAATTTTCAATATCCATCGTACGAAATCGCAAAAATTTCCGAAAAAATCCGGATCGTGTCAGACGTCGCATCTATACGTGCGTACACGCACTACTAAATCGTGTGCAGTGTGCGATGTTCAATGCTACTTCGAAGGTTAGGAATGTACTTGCGTATTCGTACGTATACGTACTACTCAATTTCGTACGAAAACGCATCCAGTGTGCGGCCGGCGTTACAGTCTCTCATTCATCCTTATTAGATAGTTAGAATGAAAGAGAAATGTAGAGGGTAGAGGGTTATTTGGGAAACATTAATAACCTCGCAGGACTGTATTCTGCCTTGATTATGAGTCGAAAATGTTCAAGCAGCCATGGCCTAAATAAAATCAATATTAATGGAGTTGTGCGACATCAAAGTTAGCATTTTTTTTCAATATTTCAATGTTGTACTCAAAGTACTCATATCAATTCTATATAAAAAAAAACACATTTCCAACGTCAAAACGGTACCGTATACATAATAATTATTATAAGACATCTACAAATAAAAGTTTGTATTTTATAAAAATTATTTCCTATTATCATTATAATTAAAACAAAATTCTGATAAATTTTTACTCTTTAATAAAGGTTTTTGTTTTTTTTTTGCAAATTTTTCAAAGTATGCAACTCTGAATAAGAAATAATACCTACATTAATTTTGAAATGTAATTTCAATTGATGTTTCAAACTCTTTTTAATAGTAACATATTTCATAATATAAAATTTTTCTTTTGGGTACCCATATATATTTAAAAGTTTTGTAACGATTCATTTAGTGTGAAAACTAAAGTTTGAAACATAAGTAAATAAATAAATGTTATTTTTACTTTGTGAGGAGTTTTACTTCTTTGCAAATACAGGGTTATTGGGAAAACATTAATAACCTCGCAGGACTATATTCCTGCCTTGCTTATGAGTCGAAAATATTCAAGCAGTTATGGAGTTATGCAATACCAAAGTTTGCATGTTTTTCACTTATTTAAAAAAAAGTTGAACTATTATTATAGTAACTTACATCGATTGCGTGAAATTCATTCGTTTAAATACAAGTCAAATAAAATGCAGAAATTAAACCCTGCAGAAATTCCAATAGGAATGGTTTCCAATTGGAATGTTTAATATTTTATTTGATTTGTATTAAAGGGAATGAATTTTTCATATTCGAGTTACTGTAATGATAATCTACGATAGTAACATTTAAAAAAAATATGTCAGAAATAATGAAAAAAAATGCAAACTTAGATGTCACATATCTCCATAACTATAATAGATCATGGTTCCTTCAACATTTTTGACTCATAATTGGAATCATTTTCTTCCTATGCCAATTTAAAAATGAACTTCTCTAACACTTGTTTTTGCAACCTTTTGAGGATTTCACAGAAAAACGACATTGCTTTATCGCTGAACAGATTCATGGCTTGCATTGCTACAGCCTTACTCGGGTAGTACTTTTCTGTTTATAAATGTTTGCTCAGTTGTGATAAGGGTTTTTTGGGTCCGGGTATCCGATCTGGGCCCGCCAGGTTCAGGTGAAAAACCCTTCGATACCCGGCCTAAGACTCTAAGACTCGACGGGTCTAATTCTTTTTTTCATACAAAAATTTTCTAATAAGAACAGATGAAATATTTTAGAACTGCTAATTAGATTCTTCAAAGGTAAAGGAAAGGCATTCAAAATGTTATTTATGTTAGTATATGTATATAACCACTAAAATTTTTTTTTTGTCTATTGGTTTCGAGACGTATTCTGTCTCTTCGTCACGACAACCACTAGGCTAGTTTGTAAATATCACTAAACAATAGTATTATTTACATACCAACACCTTCACAGAATACCTACTCCTCACATAGAGTTACTCTAACTAAAGGCCAAAATGCGTTAAGTTTCTTATCAAAAAGGATTTAGGATTCGAATAGAGGAGAGAGGGAGACGGGGTGGGATCTATAGGGGATGAGACGGGGTGGGATCTATAGGGGATGTTGACAAACCTTTTATTTTACTTTATTAATATAAAAAATTCCATATTATTAAGTTTCTAACCTTTTATTATTAGTATTTAATATTTTTACCCCTATTTTTATATCAAAAGTATGATTGGACTCTAAAAGTGATTCGAAAATTCGGAGAAATTATTATTATTAAGGCATCTCACGTGTTTTTTAAATCTTATGTTAAACTTACGCTACTGTATTTAACTATGAAGGTATACTCTACTGGCAGTAATTGGTACGTAGTATATATAGGTACATACATATGTATGTGTATATGCGTGTTTGTATGGATTTATCATCGCAAAATCAATTAGTGATTGGCAATAACATGATTTTAGGGCTGGTTGCTTGATCAGTAGTTAAAGAAATAGTTAAGCAAAAAGTATATTCATTGTTTAATTGGTGCAAAACGCAAAAATTTATGCTCATTTCTTAACTATTACTCAAAGTTAAACTATTACTTAACTACTGATCAAACAACCGGTCTTCACTGGGTGACACGCCAGAAAATAATTAATTAATAAAAAAATTCCGACAAAATTGTAAATTACTTAATTCTATGTTTCTAAAACATAATTTCAAAGGCATAAAACATGCAAAAAAATACTGCGTATATTTCTGAAAATGTTATTAAAAAGATTGTAGGCAAATAAATGATTACTGAATATGCACATGTTAATGAATTAGTGAAATACTAGAAAATACATTGAAAAGGAATTACTCACCTGATCACAACTAGGATCGTCCCTTTCATGTGACGCCCAGCATACAGCGAGACTTGTTCATTAAGTTTTAATTTTGTTCGTCTTTCAAAAGCTTCGCGAACCATGATCTCAGAGTATTTACATATTTTTATTTTATTGCGTGACGTATTTACGAATTTACATTGCCCTCGTCAAATGTACGGCGCTGGTCGGGGGTGAATTACCGGGTATTTGCGCCGTGTATCGCGGCAAATCGCATTAAGCAGTTCCCGGCTTGATGGGGAGCGACAAGACAATTTAAAAAACGTCCCTCAACGTCGCGCCAAGCCGGGAATTTCGCGAACCCGGGTACCGAAGCGGGAACGAGTTCAAGCTTTGAACTCTCCCCCTCTCTAGTGATTCAGGTTCGCGTTTTTGTGAATGATTTAAAAATGTTTCGGTCATGATTTTTTGTATGTTACGATGCAATCGTGCGTGCGTTCAGTACTTAAACATATATTTGGAAAAAAAATCGAAATAAATATTTGTCTGGCAGAATATTATGAAATATTAAAATCTGAATTATATGTTAATTATTGTAATCGGAATATTACAAGATATATCTCTTATATTTCGTTTTTTTAAGATATATGCTTAGGAAAAGATCATGCTTCTTGTTCTCACTGTACGCCCCTGGTACATTGAAATAAGCTGTTACTTAATGCATATTTCGTAAAAAAATGAAATTAATTATTTATCTGACAGAATATTCTGCTATATCCAAATCCGAATAATATGACGAAAATTACGAGATACACAAGTAAAAAGTTTACAGCTAGATTTATGCCTAAATCGTGAGTGGAAAATGTTGGATCAACATTGTCCTAATATTAATAGTTGCGGAGATAATCGAAATCAATTTTTGCATATCTAACTTATTTTCTGAAAAACGTTGGACGCCATTAAAATAACTTGTATCAAAAATTTAAAATTCATTCGTTTTATTGGAAGTCAAATAAAATGATAAAAGTCTTGCAACAAAAAATTATTGTACTGTCACAGGTTCACCGCGGTGTGAAAAAATTGAAAAACTTCCACCAAAAACTTTTCTTTGTTACAAAATATACCATAAATTGTTACAAGTCACTGGACACAAACTTTAGTTGGAACACTATTCCATAATTCATACTCGCGTCGCACTAGAATATTCCACCCGTCTCTGGTACACTTCATTGGCTCGGATTTGCAGTTCTCTTATCTATTCGACAGCAGCGATGGCTTCGCTGTTTATAGAAGGAACGATTTTTCTCGAATCTTTTCTTTTATTCTACCAATTTCCAGACGTTTCACAAACTCGTAACACGTATATTTCACATAAATTATTGTTAAATTAAAGTTAATTCCAAGTATTAACTGCACGTCGTTGCTTACCAGTTTGTTTAAAAAGTGAAAATGTTTTATAAAAATATTTCTCGACGATAATATTTTTGTAAAGTTTTGATATATTTACTGAACATATTCGAATCGCCACCTTTTCAATCGTTGCCTCATTTAACCTAAAGCCTAAAGAAATAAAAAAAAAACATATTGTATAGATTTCATACATAAAATTGAGTGATGCTTCCTCTTTCTCTGGAATAGTTCCAAAAGTCTTTTTTATTATGTATTACACAAATACTAGTACTCATTTATACTATTAAGCTGATGTGACTAAGTAATAAGGAGCCCACCCCTACATTAGAAGTGCTTAAGTTTTTTTTGTTACATATTTATTACTTGGAAGTGTATCTTGTATTTATTATTTTCATCCCCTTAGCTTTCGAGGATCGGGGCCCAGAGCCTTCTATCTTTTGCTGTCTTGCGCTGCTTCTATATTTGTTGACCAACTCTGTCTTCCTACGTGAAATAATTAATTAATTAAGATAAATTAATTTGTACACAGAATAAGCTTTTTATATGTGAAACGTATATGTAAATCTTTGTATGGTGGCCCAGGGCTTGCTTACCACCTATATGAGTTGGCTTAAATGATCACATTATACAATGCAACGTTCACAATTCCGCCGTAAGAACATCAGCACATTATAAAAATTTTGAAAGTTGTATGTATGTAGGTATATATGTTCTAAATCAGTTGTGTATTCGAATGGATTATGCTAGGGACATCTATAGTCCTTCCCATGACATAGAATACATAGATTTCGCAGCTGGTAATGATACCTTTATATTTTTTTAAAGTGGAATATTAAGCAATATTCCTTTTAATGTATATATGATTTTCTTCCGAATACACAATAGAATGGGTGTGAAAATTATTATTTTAAATTTTTTTGATTAATTTTTTATAAACAAGTATATATTTTAACAATATTTTTATATGTTCTGAGATTACAATTGCTGGATACGTTACCTATATAAATAGCTTCGTCTTTATGAGACTTCTATAATTTATCTTAATTAATAATTATCCCTCTTTGGACCAATTCCAGAAATTGGATTATGCCCAAAGTCCAGATAAATCCAGTAAAATCAATTTCAGTAATTTACTTGCTAACATAACCACTACCAAAATAAACTGCGTATAAAAATCTTAGCTACGCATTTCACGCAGACCCCGCCATCACGAAAGTGCAGATAAAAGGCAAACACAAAAATATATAAAAATTATTTCCCGAGGGAATTACGTTCTTAATCGTCACAACAGGATCCCAAACCACGAACAATGATAGACAATATTTATTTGAATGTCATTGTAATTTTTCCCACCATCCTGGACCACGTCTCGAGACGTCGCATGGCTGGACGGGCGGTGCCGGAGAGTACCCAGTACCTACCCGCCCGCCAGCTACGGGGCCCGCGCAATTAGCGTGAGTGTTGCTACCCCCTCATTAGGACCCCAAAGGACACGGGGAAATCATCTTAATAATTGGGTAATTATCGTCTGCCACGAATAGTTAAGTCCCTAATACCGTATCTCGTCAATCCATCCGTTCAAACCGAACATCGTCACCTCAAAACACCCGGCAAGGAAATAACACCGGGCATTTAAAGACACAGCGTAGAAATACACAACCGTACACTCCTCGTTCAATTCACGCTGTGAGGTTGCGCGTAAACCTTTTACAATGCACCAAACAATTTTGAGAAAGGCTTCAAGTGGTTTTTAGAAGTGTTCGGTTTGGGCGCTCGTCTTGTGGTGTTTTCATAGTCGCCTTCCGAAGCGGTCAGGATATTGAGGGATAACAATTAAGAAAAAAACTCTGTTTTGCGGTCTGTTCGGTCTTTTGCACTAGACACGAGTGATGACTTTGTACCGCCGATATTTTGTGTATTTTTTACTGTTTTCAAGCAGCCTTAATTTTTTTTAATCTATCGAAGTGTTCATATGAATGAGTTTTGATAAACACCCCAATATTTTAAAACAATATTTAAGACTCGTTATGGTTTATATAGGAAATAATTAAATATGTCAATAATACTTATAATATAACGAGATTGAATAAGAATAGGTATTGGTCCGTATCTTGACTGTGGAACTGGTCTATATTAGTAAGCAGAAGTAAAAATTTAACAAAAACACAGCATATTATATTGTACACACATACAAACAAAAATACAGGCATACTTTAATGCGTAATTAATTCAGGGGCATGCACAGCAACCAAAAAAATTGTGCATAATTAGACTTTTGTGGGCGATAAATCAAAATTATATATTTATTAAATAATCAAGATATACATTATAGATGTCTCATAGAGACGAAGCTTTTTTGTATACGGTAAGGTACGAAGTCTTTTTTTGGGTGTTCATAGGGCTAAAGATCTATTGTACGGCTGGCTAGTCTATCATGGCTGGCTAATTTCATCCATGATAGACTACTACATCTATAATAAAATCTAGAATAAAAAAGACATCTCACCAGGCCATTCAGTCATAAAAGGCTCACAAATTGGAGCAATTTTCTTCATTTTTAAAACATCGAAGGTTTGGTAATTTATTAATCAATTACATTATTTAGTTTGTGTTATTTTAATAAGATATTCGTATTTAAAATATACGTAACCTAATGAATAAATTTAAAAATGAGATATTTCCATACAAAAATGTGATAAAAAATGCAAGAGAAGATATGAGAAAAAATTGTGAAATTTGCTCTCTCTGCTGGACGAACCACTGGATTTTTTAACTGCGTTAAATTTAAATTGAAATCTGAAGAACTTATGCATCTTTTATTATATTATATAACTTATGCAACACGCAAATCGTATCACATAATAAAAAATATTTTTTATGGAAGTTGTTCTTCAAAATTAGTTCCGTTATATCCCAAGTATTATGTTGAACTACGAGTAAAGTAAAATTAAAAAGGTTTCATTATTAACCCTTTCACCGAGGCCGCTTTTCGCTATGTTACTAAGAAAATAATTAAGGCAAATTGTTCCTAATTTTGTTTAATAATTTACGGCCAGTCGACTCACTCCGTCCGCGGTCGAAGAGCCAAAATGAGTAAAAAAGTAATCGGGTACTAAGTAATTATATAATTAGGATGGCGTCATAGAGAATGCTGCAGTACCTGTCCAAAATTGGTCCGGGCCCCGTTCCAGGCTTTTAATAGGTCAATAATAATTATTACCGTCTGAGGTCTCGACATTGTGTGTACGTGTGTGTGTGAGTGTGTGAGAGTAATCACTGCCCCGGGTGATGATCTTTGAAGAGTGTTGTGTGAAGAATGGATGATTGTGCACGAGAGCAATCAAACGTGATTCGAATTAAAAATAAGACAGATGATTAAAAAATTACACGCAGGTACTTTGTTTACAGAGAATTTTGTATTATGTTTCCATTAAATAATATTGTTATGAATTAATTTTTGAACATAATTTCTGCATGGTTCGCTATTATACGATAATTGGGTATTTTTTAATGTCTTAATTTGAGAGTTTAAAAAGAATACAGATATAAACCACGAACCTGTAATGGTTTTAATAATCCGGATATTCGGATATAAACTCGTTAAAATAATTGTTTCGTAGAACGTCAACTGCTGGGTTGTGTTTATCGAATTCATAAATTGAACATTTTATAATAATAAGTTATTATAATAAATTATAACGTCAAAAATGTGACAATACAATAATAATTTGTAAAAAATGTACGAGACCACAGACCAACAAAATAAGTAGGTACATACATAGACATGCATTACATAGATATTCATTAACGTAAATTTTTTTGTACATGGTCTGGTTCCACGTCTGGTTATTTTAAATGTTCTTAATTTAAAAAGTATAGTGTCATAGTAAATAAGTCGCGCTTTATAAAAAAAATAGGTTTTTACTTGAAAAGAATCGGTTTGGAACGATATTAAAAAATAATGTAGGTATATTGTAAAAAAATACGTTTTTTTTTACTTTGGGATATAATTATGCAAGAGTACATACTTTAAGTGTGGTAAAATGTACGTGCGGGGGTACATTCTACTGCTGTGACATTCTCCACAAACGCCTCGCCTAAAAAAGAGGTTAATGAGACTGTATTTTACTGTTGCATTGCAGTTTTTTACCTCTTTTATAAAATTTATCTGTATTAAGTGGTTTACTAAGTATTGTTTTATCATGAGCGATATGGCTAACATTATGGCGTAGTGTAAGGAGACTCAAATCCCCGACCACCACATTACTAGTCGAGTGTGGTGGCGTTTTTGTTTCTCGAATTTTTTTTTTTTCATTTTAATACCGTGATTATTAACTAACTAACTAACTAACCATCACGCCGTTTCCCTGCAGGGGTAGACTGAGCCACATTCTTCTATCCTGGCACACCACTTTTGCTTCGGCCACATTCATACATCTTCTCATACAAGTTCTACGGTTGTTCCGGCTTTTAACGGGGCCATCCTCAAACACTTTTTGTATCTGATCGTGCCAGGTCTTTCGCGGACGCCCTCTTTTCCTGTTGCCTTCAACACTCGCCTCAAATATTTTCTTAACCATCCTTTCCTCGTTCATACGTTCCACATGACCAAACTATCTCACCACTCCTTTCTTTATTCTATCTACCACACTACAGCCAGCATTGTATTCACGTCCAATTTGTTCATTCCTTACTCTATCGACCAAAGATTTTCACACATCTTAGTGACCGCATTTCTACCGCATTCAGTCTACTTTCATTCCTCTTTTGCCAATTCCAGGCTTCACTTCCATACATTAGGGTTGGCACTAGAACGCCATTATGTACCGCTAGTCTTGATACCATGATTATTCATATTAATAAATTAACAAACGTATTTATTAATTTTATGTTTGTTGCATAATTTCATATGTTAAAAAGGTAGCTGAAGTGACTCTTCAAGAAAGTGGATGTATCCAGACTCCGGGCTGCGCTAATGACGCGTGAATTATGTTTAAAGTGAGCAGACAGATGGGTTACGTACGGATGTTTGGACTTCTCGGGTTAACGTATGCGTCGCCAGCGTTAAACCCAGATTATTAAATATAATTATGCACTTTTCACGGCCACATATTCAGCCCAATTTGAATATTTCTGGCTTATACTTACTGTTTCCATATTTTTTGTATATAACTATGTATCAAAACACAATTACTATTTACTCATTTTATATTCTGTTGCTTAATTCTGTACTATTACTTTAAAAATATTTTTTTCTTACACTCTTACTCTACTGCTTACATACTTATTTTAATATATAATATATTTATGTGCTATGATATCTGTAAATAAATTGTAGTAAACATTGTTAACTCTCTAACGATTTCTGATTTCTCTAATGAGACGCGCTAGTCATATAATTAAATCTTAAATTTTTAAAGATGTTTTTATAAAATGTTTTATATAATGTTTTTTTTAAATGTATTATAGATGTCTCATAAAAACGAAGCTTTATTTTTATATGTGAAAGAAGGTATGGAAGTCTTTTTGGGTGTTCGCTGGGCTTAAGACCTATCGTACGTCTGGCTTAAGTGATCACACTACACAATGTAACGCTCACCAATTTCCCCCATGATAGACTACCACATCTATCAATTTTTGGAAGTTATATATATATAGTATATATATTTAGTTTCGTATGTGAGTTGTATTTTTACCACTGCCACCTGCAGTCAAATTGTTTGTCTACTTTTTGTTACTAATATTACTTTAACCTACTAAAAAAACTGAATTTTTATTTATTTTCGTTGAATTCTTGAAAAAGGCTAAAATTTTCAAAAGGAAATTCAAAAAGAAAGAATTGATTAATGTTGCATCGCGTAAAGTGATCACTCAGCCAGCTCATACAGGTTATAATCGCCGGGTC
The DNA here is from genome assembly GCA_016648135.1 of Agrypnia vestita. Taxonomy (NCBI): domain Eukaryota; kingdom Metazoa; phylum Arthropoda; class Insecta; order Trichoptera; family Phryganeidae; genus Agrypnia; species Agrypnia vestita. The sequence goes on from JADDOH010024868.1 coordinate 15,079, forward strand.
AAAAAAGAATTCCATACACGTTTCTCACTTAAATAGCTTCGTCTTTATGAGACATCTATAATGTATGGTTGAATGGTGGTTTTGCTCACTTTTCACACAGGAAATATCAAGTACATAATTCAAAAATGATAATCTCATTTAAAATGTGCGTTGTACTCGAGTAGCTACTTTGAAAGTGGTCTTGTAATTCAACCTGTGGTGGGGGTGGGGGCGCGGGCCTAACCCCGGCACGTATTTAATTACGGGGGCAGTCGGCGGCCGGGCGCTAATGGGGGCGTTATTGCGCTATCCATAACCCCGCGCCGCCCCTCCGCGCTCGCAGGGCGCAACAGCTATCCAGGTGAAGAGTGTTCCATAACGCTCCTAGCTAAATATCTTCATTATTATAGCTCCGCTTATTTTTCTTTGGATAAATTGGAAATGACTCTAGCGGTATCTCTTGGAAGCATCAATACCTACAGGATGCGACTTAATGGGGGGTAATGTTTTTAATTTTTTTTTTCAAGTCAATCGGAGCAAAATTGACGAAATTATGAACATTTTAGCGATACTCAGACTGATTTTCTATACCTGCTCGGGCAGCTGAGAGACGCGCTCACCTGAGGACTACCGTACGTGCTTATTGTATTGGAAGAGTTTTGTGTAGACAAGGACTAAAAGATGCTGATGATGAAAGCTCTTTGCTGTATGAACATGGCATCGACGATTATATGTAAGTATAAAGTAAGTGTTGAGTTTTATTTTGAATTTTACAGTTTGCAAAACTTTAAAGCGTTTTCCCCACATCACACGTTTTCAAAGTCGGTGTCCATCATAACTTCAAAACTACTGCACCGATCCTTTTGAAATTTTGAACACTATTTCTGTACATAATTTACAAGGTAACGCTGGAGAGTTTTTTCAAATTTGTTATTAATTTTTATTTTTTAATAACAAATTAGTCGATATTTTTCGCAAAAAATCGCGTTTTTCCCTTCAAAGTGTTCCAAAAAATTGAAAAATTGAAATTTCAAAAAACTCTCGCAGCATTACCTGGGAAAATCTATTATCTAACGAATGAACTTTAATTTTTTTATTTCAGATGATCTAGCACCAAGTTATGATGGACACCGCAATTCTCCTTTCTTCCGAGACACGTCCGAATAATTGCTGCCATTGCCGTATTTCTTAATATTTCGTCTTGAAAATTTTACAAAATATTCTTCAAATATCATACTTTAATGTACTATTGGTTTTAATAAAGAGATTTTAACTGTGTCGACACAAAAAATTCACAAAAACATGCCTTTTTTTTACGAATTAACCTTACCTCCCCCTTAAGGCCGGCTGTGTCGACTAAGATTATAGTTGGTTTACTGAAAATTTCATTTAAGCCTGTGCGCGTGCGCACTGCCCGCGATTTTTCACATGTGTCATTAAAATAATTTTTTATTGAATGCACGATATTGTGTATTCAAAATTGCACAAAATTGATGCCACAACTTTTTGACGATCGACTGTTTCTAAATATATTATTAACAGGAAAGTAATTTACTCAGACCTCGAACGATATTTTTTTGTCGGAAGAAATGGATATTTCCGCAACTCTAAATGAATTTTTCTGTCGGGGAATAAATTTGTTTTCTACATCTCGTAATATACTAGTCTTTGATAACTTTACATATACATAAATATATATGCCAGAGGATAGATAAAAAGAAGGGGCGTGCAGTGAAAACAAGAAGCATGACTTGTATTTAAAAATATATTTGGAAAAAAATCGAATACAAGAAAATTGAAATTTGCATATTATTATTTAAGACCCTGATTCTACCAATACTAGAATTTAATTCAGTTGTATGGAGTCCTCATTATACAGTTCACATGAGTAGGTAATAGAGAAAGTCCGAAATAAGTTTCTTAGATTTATCAATTATAAACTTAACATGCCTTCAAGTAACAATGTTTACAACATTATTAGATCTTTTAGCTGTCTTGATAAACTAGAGACTACAAGAGTAGTGACGGACTTTCTTTTTTTACACAATGGTAGGTACTATCGACTGTCCTCAACTACTAGAACGTATCTGCTTGCGTGTTCTGTCTCGTATAACTAGAAGTCATGGAGATTTTTGCCGTGGAAACTGCAGCTACTAACTACTTCTTTAATTCCCCACTGCAAAGGCTTCCTAGACTAGTAAAAAGATACGAGCAACTTGACGTCTTTGCCAATAACTGTATATTATTCAAACATATATTAAAAGGGGTATAGAAAGATTACTAGTATTTGTCGAATTGGACTTAAATAATTGATTTGTATTTGTATGTAATTTTTTTATTATATTATGACTTTCAAAGCTTGTGCTATTGCTTTTCACTCTATATTATTACTTTTTTGTTTCTATAATATTATGTAATTGAATTTCTATAATATTATGTTTTCCTTATGCTTTTGCTTGTTATATACATGCTTTTTACTTTATATTATATTTGTCTTTATACGTTTATTTGTATCTGTATTTTAAGTGTTTTCTTTCCACTTTATGTCATTATTATGTTTACATGTTATTATTTTTTCTTTAAACTATATATTATATTAATGTACACTTTTTCTATCTATTGTAAAAGCCCTATAGGGCGTTAATTAATAAATAAATTTAAAAAATAAAAATCTGGTAAATTATTATGAAATATTAAATTTTCAATAATGTGTTTATTATTGAGATAGTAATATTACGATATATATATCTCTTATTTCGGTTTCTTTTCAAAACATATGATTAGGAAAAAGTCATGCTATCATGAGTGGAAATGGTGAACGTTACATTGTGTAAACTGATCACTTAAGCCAGCCGTACGATATGTCGTAAGCCCTATGAACACCCAAAATGATTTCCATACCTACTTTCCCATTTAAAAAATAAGGCATCGTCTCTATGAGATATCTATAACACATCTTGATTAATGATGTCCTCCTGGGGATAAACCCCTGTATTGTGTTCTTGAAAAAAAAATCTTGGACCTACTCAAAAATATTTATAATATTATACAAGTTTTCATCAACACAACACCACGTGATCAAAAAACAGATTGGTAATTTTTGGACTTGTGTAGGTTTATAAATAGGTACCTCTATTACAATTACATATTACATATATCATAAAGCCTAAAACAATATTTTTCAGAAAGGTAAATAATGATTCAATATTTGTTGCTCAAGTTTGCATAAGTATTAAATATTATCTCCTAATTAAATCGAATATTCATCAAACCTTTACCTAAAAAGATATTTTTGATTCATAATTTTGCAATTCATCCTTTCAATAACCCTTAAAAAGATCTAATGATTAATTTTTAGCGTGTACTTTCCAAGAAACATCCTGTACATCGAGCTTTTCTCCTTGCCAACCATCTTTGCTTTATGACTATCTCATAAAATGTGTTAAATTATTAATGGCCGCCACTATGTTCATTTATTAGCTCCCTTATTGGGCCCACATGTGCTACCCCCACCCCACTCGTCTTCCTCTTCTTCTGATTTCATCCCCCTCCTCCGCCCGTGTCTTCAGATGAGGTTTATGAGGGTTTTATTTCAATAAAGGCCGTCCGAAGGGCCGGGTTTATTGGCGAAATTAGTAAATTTATATTGTTCTCACAGTGCCATAATATGATAGCTTCTTGTACGTGGCCATAATATCTTAATTCTTCGAGCGAAAATGATGCAGTAGTTAACTTTCGTCTAATTCTACGACGAAGAGAAGCTTTCCAAAATATGGTTTACTTCGAATTAATATGCAGGGTATGGGAGCAAAAGCGAATTATTCAGCGAATTCTAAACCACATGCAATGTGCAAGACGGATTAAAATACATCAACAGAAATAGAAACCACAAAATATGTGTTAACGTGAATTTCAATAATTAAGGATATTATTTGGAAAACAAAAGTATTTAAATAAATCTTAAATTATACCTATGCTTAAATTTTCATACAATGAGGAAGTTAGCCGGAATTAAGAACGAAAATTTCTTTTTTTTTTTTGCAAATATTGTATACTTTATGAACATTACTAAATATTGAGTATATTAAAATGTATGTTTATAATTAAGAAAGAAAAAGAATTACAACTTATTGTAGATGCGTGATTTAGTAGATTGATTAAGTACCTACTAACTTTTCGTCAAATTTTGATGTTTAAAGTGTTAGTTTTATGTTTGTACACAATTATAAATTTCAAAAACTAACAAACTGTGTATGAATTGTATTATTTTTAACATGGATTTGTTAGAGCGTATACGCTGTTTTGTGCTGTTCTGTTCTAACGAAGATGCTGTATACATTTTTTTAAAATTGTTCTAACGAAGATCTTTTATACAAAAAATTAAATAAATATATATTTTTTAATTGTTTATCAAATTTAAGGTGGTTAATTTGAAAGTAGTAGAAAAAAAATATGAAAAAAGTAGAAAGAAAAAATGGGGTAGAGTTATGAGTCCTTGCTATATTTATTTTATTAAATTGTATACTGATTATTTAAGGATTAGCGACTTAGTTATTCAACAATTTAATATTTTTATACAAAATTTAGCGCTACAAAATCCAATATTCCAATCCAAGTTACAGTCCTGAGCAAGGAGCTGGGAAAGGAAAATTCGTATTGAAAATTTATTCGGTTACCTTTTCCGATAAAATACCGGTAAATTTATTGAAAAACCAATTATGAGGTGTACTTTTTCCAATATGTCTGTGCGTACATGAAATATTGCCTTATTCAAAAAGCCTTTTCCATCTCCCTAATCAGCATAATGGAAAACACATTTTTCCACAGGTTTTTCATTACACATTTTGGTGGGCTTTGAAAAAAACACAAGTAGAACGTGTTTATGCTTCGATAAATACCAGTACAGGTAATATCGGCCTCAGACCAAACATCAGAGATTGGTAATCCCTCCATTTACGAACCTACTTATAGAAAAATTGTACACGCACACGAATATGTAGTCGTAAAAATGGAGCTTAAGAGTAACATCACTAGATTCGATTAAATTCTTGAACAAGTGTTAGAAATTTGTCTGCATCTAATATTATTTCTGGATTTGTAGAGATTATTCATGATGATAATTAAATTGGGTGAAAAATATAAACTGATTAATTAGTACTTCATCTGTCGAAAAGAGATTCTAATACTCGATTATTAAGATATATAATTCAAAGCACGTAGAGAACACATACTTTATGTTTTTTACTCAATTAAATGATCGTTGTATACCTTCCGGAACCTCAGATAATGGTGTCAGGCAAAGCCGACTTTTAGTCAAATTGTAATGTCTTAAGTGATAAATCTGTTTTGTTTTACTAATATTTTCGAGTAGCTTATTGGTGTAGTGGTCATGATGCTCGCCTAGTGATCTAGTGAGGGTCGGTGGTTCAAGCCCCATTAAAGTGCGATTGAGACGTTGTAATAAAGTGTTTCATAGGCAAGTGGACGATTCTCGAGTGAAGTTTTCTGTAAATTATGACATAGTGCTATAGTTTGTGATTATTATGATTATTGTACTTCATCTTACGAAGATATACTAGTATCGATGTTAAAATAATGTGGTTAATACAAAATGTCGTGTTAGTTTTTTGAAATTAAAATAAATAAGGCTGGATTCTTCTACTATATAAAAAATACAAAAGCTTGGTGAATATTTTGATACAATAATTACATAAATAAATACATATATACCTATATATTCTTACAATACTACCAACTAATTTTAAATTTCACAGGTATGTTTCAATGATAGTGTATTCGGATCGCACCTGAAAAATATGAATGATTCATGCATAATACATCAAATTTGCTCTAATATAAATTAGATTTGTGCGAATAAAATGATAGTGAAGTTAAATCTGTGAATTCTTATTACTAACGGCCACTTATATGAGGATGTTTTCCCGCCAAAATAGCGCGTGGTCGGGCTTAAGGTCGGGATCAAAGGGTTCCTCTGGCCGTATCATTTTCATATATCCGTTTACAAAGAGTCCAAAAGCATTTACCGTAATGCTGGCAAACCTTTTTCATCAGGTTCCCAAAAAGCCAAATTTCGGTTTACACATTATGAAAATGGCCCCGACGCTGGGCTCGCCGCGAGTCTCGGCCAGATACCGCCTTACATTACGTAATATAATCATTTTGTGCTTTGATTTATCACTAATATCGTGTTATTTATTCATTTAAAACTATTAAATAAAGCTATTTATTACTTGAATTAAAATCATCAGCAATATAAGAAAAACAGTTTCGAACTCCCGTAAAGTAGCTAATGTGAACTTATAACAGATGTAACACATTTGAGTTTTTAAGGAAATATCATTATTTTGTATGAAGATTGAATACAAAACAAGTATAAATTTTAGGAAATAATTTAGGTATTTTGGTGTTAAAATTGTCAACAATTCATGACAATTTAAACCAAAATTGGTTGATTCATTACACAGATTATTTACAATGATTTTTTAAATATTATATAAGTTATAAAATTGACATTTTTCGTGGTAGTGGAAGAATCAAAATTACTACACATTCAAAATCAATAAAAAAATTACTTTATGCGCAATAAGTCACCGGACACAAACTTAACTGGAACACTATTCTGTAATTCACACCAATTGTCACTCGAGGTTCTTCCACTTTTCTGTGGATCACAGATACACTCGTTTATATCGCACTGAATCCCTTACTCAAAATATTCCACACACAGTCAAATTCTCTGGTACTTTATTTCGCTGGTTAATTTTATTCGCACAGAACGCACCCTCGCTTTATCGGTGATCTCGTCGCTTATCCAAAAGAATGGCGTTGATGGCGTTCCACGCTTATAAAGGGATTGTTACTTCTCGAATGTTCTGGTATAATCCTGTATATTCTAGATCCCTTCAAATCTTTCATGTACATTTTAAAAAGATTAACTGTATTGGGATACGTCCGGTAGATTCACTGTATTGTGACATTTTAGTATCCGCAATTGTATTGTGGAAGATACGTATGTAGAAGATTGTAGAAGACCTTACTCAATATTTATTTCTTGACCACATCTCAAATGCATCTGTTTTCCTGTGCTATTTTTATCTCACTCATGTCGCTAATTCTCAAAGAAAATTTGGAAAGCCTAGTATTTTTCCAATCTTCACATCAGTGATGCATTTGTCCTAGCAAATTTTCTTAATTGTTTCTTCATCGCTGATTAGATTTTGGCATTTTTCCTTTTAATTTCGGCCTCACATAATTTATATATAATACATATTTTTTATATTTATAACACAGTAGAAAACTAGTGTAACAAATAGGGCAACGAGTGTAGTGTTTATTTTACTGCCAATATTCTTAACAACATCGCGTTGAATGCATACAATCTCTGTTAAAAATACTATAAACTAATATAAACTATTATTATGATTATCTTTGGTCGATCCTGAGCCAAAACATCCCAAGTCCCGCCGAGGCCTCTATTATTTAATTTCCTCCAATAATGCATGCCTTTGACTGTAATTATCCAACGTGCCGCGAAATTTTGGCGCCAACTCGGCCGTGAAGGGTGCAATTTTGTAAATGGCGAGTCTAAGGGCTGAGCACATTATGGGGTTTTAATAAATGTACTTAGCGGGATTCATTAAAGTGAATACGATGGAAAATTAAAAAATGGTTGTATCTTACAAAGTACGTTAATCCTGGCTAATTTGTATGTATGCTTACACTGTTCTTAATTTTTTAAAGATAATGTTAATTTTTTACCGTGTTGAGTATCGAAAAACATGCATGAACGATGTCTTTGCAAGAAAGGAGTGAAGTTATACGACAGCTTCGTGCTAGACCGCAACAACGCAGAATACGCATGCTTACGGTTATATACAGGGTTATTTGTAAAACATTAATAACCTCGCAGGACTATACTTCTGCCTTGATTATGAGTGGAAAATGTTCAAGCTATTATGACCTAATATCAATAGTTATAGAGATATGTGACATCAAAGTTTGCATTTTTTTCTCAATATTTCTGACTTATTTTTTGTAAAACGTTGGACTATCATTACAGTAACTAATATCAATTACGAAAAATTCATTTGTTTCAATACAAGTTAAATAAAATGATTAAAACCCTGAAAAAATTCCAATTGGAATGTTTTCCAATTGGAATTCGAAGGTTTTTATTTTTTTATTTGACTTGTATTAAAGGGAATGAATTTTTCATACTCGATATAAGTTACTGTAATTCCAACGTTTTACAAAAAGTAAGTCGGAAATATTGAAAAAAAAATGCAAACTTTGATGTCGCATATCTCCTTAACTATTGATATTAGGTCATAATAGCTTGAACATTTTCGACTCATAATTAAGGCAGGAGTAAAGTCCTGCGAGGTTATTAATGTTTTCCAAATAACCCTGTATACCACGTGCAGTGTGTTGTTGAATTAAAAACACATTGATAATAATAATTAGTAAAATATTTTTAAAACTTTCCGAAATTTCTTATTGGTTTAACCGAAATATATTATCTTCTCCTACTAGTTTCAGGTGATGAAGGGAACCGATTACTATTTATATTTATTTATACGAGATTCATTGTTATTATTAAAATTTAATTAATATTAATCGATTTCATATACGTAATTCAATGTTAAACAAATTTATGTCTTCTTTAAATAATAAAATAAAGATGCGAACACGGAATGCGTGTAGCATCAATATTCTCAAAATAAGCTAAATGCTTGTTTTATGGTAATAGGACTAACTTGCTGGTCTTGGAGTGGGGCTCGAACCACCGACCACCAGATCACTAGGCGAGTACCATGACCACTAAACCAACCAGCTACTGTATACTATTATATTGTATTGTACTACAAAAAACTATATTGTAATATTAAAAAAATATATATTTACAACTGATTCGCCAGTGGCCGACTCTACAATGTTTACAGTATCAACTCCCATATAACTATTTTTTATTTTAGTTAATGTCTATGCTTCCAATATTAATTTTAAAGATGCCTACGGTGTGTCCTGATGAAGGGACCGTTGGCCCCGAAACGATTATTCAATAAATAGTGGTTTTAAATAAGTGTTTTCTTTTTATTAATGTAAATAATTTTACCACAACGTATTTTGCTGTGATAATAATAATGTGAATTTTGATGATTCCACATACTTGCGCAATAGAATTATTATAACGAAGTTAATTTATTTCATTCTGCTATAACAATAACTCAAATGTAATAAAGTTTTTTTTCACTTGGTCATAATAATCAATCTTTTGGGTTTTTTATGAAATACATAAACACGTGAGGTATAAAAGCAAAGTGGTAAGAATATTGATGTGACACGAATTCCGTGTTCACATCTCTATTTTTTATTTAAATATATTTTTTTTTAAACGACTAAATGTTTTGAATAAATTCATCGAGGATTACTAATTTAAAATGTATTGAATTCTATATTTTGGGAATCTATCCCTTCTAAAATCACGTTTCACATAAATTTATAGACTATGTTTCCAATAAAATATCAAATTCAAAACATTTTAAATTAGTAATCCTCGTTGACTGCATTAATTTTTTTTTGTACTCGTATATTGCTGCCTTTGCTTTTTATAAACCACTTTATTTTAATCAAATGAAATGTCAAAATGTTATATAAAAAACTTAGAGACACATCAACGAAATACATGCCACATAAATATTTTTACTATTCTCAAACTAAGCTAAACGCCTGTGCTACGAAAAGTAGGACTAACTTGCTGGTCTGGATTAAGACTCGAATCCGCAATCGCTGGATCGTTAGGTAAATAACCATCTTAACCAGTAAACCATCAAGCTATCGTTGTATTGCATCAATCCAATTATTTCTCATGTATATACTTTGAACAAATAAATTTAGTCCCTATTCAGTCTTCGATCATATAATATATTGTATTTCGCTCCCTTGTATCTATCTATTTTATATATTATATGAATGCATTGAGTTCGCGGGAAATACTTGTAATAACACGCTGTATCAAAGTTAATATTTTGATACAGCGTGTTATTACAAGTATAATATACACAAATCACATAGATGCTACGTGTTTTAAATATTATTTTAGGGAATGAAAGAACGGACGCTTATCGAAGAATTGATCAGGCGACTTAATGCTTTTGAGATGTGGATCTACACCAGAAGTTACAAATGAAGATGTTATGGTTCGAATGATTAACGAAAAAAACAGGAAGTAAAACAATAAAAATTCTAAAACTTTAATATCTCTGACGTGTGATGAGACATCCAGAGAAGTGCGAGATGCAGGGAAAGTCGGGGGCCTGAAAGGAAAAAGGAGAACATCGTGGCTGAAAAACCTATGTACGATGGTCTGGCCAGTTACTGTGGAGCTGTTCCGGGCTGCAGTACATAAAGTGATAAAAGCTAACGTCCGTTAAACGGATAGAGTACAATATGAAGAAGAAGAAGAAGAAACTATTCATATAGAATATTGCGTAATATTATACTGCTATATGTTGTTTAAAGCGACAAAAATGTCAGCGGACAAATTGAAATAAGATTACCTACCTACTATATTTTGAATGCATTTAAAAAATTAACCCATAAAAACCAAGTTTTTATTATACTCCCTCGCCACAAGTCTGCCTGCAAAGCTTCAGTTCGATTGGATCACGGGAAAAGGGTTAAAAATCGATCCAAAGTTTTTTCGACAGACAAGCAAGCAGACGCTACGAGCTAAAAGAAAGGGTGTAAAAAGGCAAAAATGCATCGTCTGCATGTGAAAACATAGTGTTGTGCCTGTAAAATATTGTTTAACAAGTTTTGTTCCGGTGATGGCCTAGACGAAGATGAAAACGATTCTCTGAGATTGATTATTACATTTTGTGGTCCACATAGAGAAATAATACACATTTAACAACCAGGGTGCTTGAAAATGAGTATGGCGATCGTCATTTGACCTTAGAGGATATCTTTATCAAATAAAAAACTACGAATCAACCCACCCGACCGGAAGAATTATTTCATGTTCATTTGGGTTCAGTGTGTGTGGTCACGCATGTGTTAGTGTGAATGAAAAACTAATAGTATAGAGAAGGTCAACACAAAGTGTAAGTCATACTTGCAGTTTGGTTACGAACAGGAATATTACTTGTAGAGGCTTTAACGACAGAATAGTCGTCGGTGTCGTTAACGGGAAGCTGCTGCGTAACGGCTAGAGTCCGCGGAAACTCCCGACTACCACAATATTATAAAATTTTCTATTACAACAGAACTCTCCTACTTCCTTAATGCATAGAAACACAAAGAACACTGCATCAACCATAAAATTTCTTCAAATGCATAGAAATGATTGCTTGAAATAAGTTTGCATCAATATTGCATCTTATCTGGTGGTCTATTGAATCAAGTTGTGCACTAATTTCCGTGGGCGTTCGGTTCGCATCTCGTCGGGTGCATTATGGCTGCGGTCGGGATGCTCGTAGGTCGCTGGACCGAAGCCCCGAGGGGCTGCGCTTCGAAGCCTGCGCGAGCACAATTACTTTTATTTCTGTACCGATCTCCAGAACATAATGAACAATAAAAAAACGACGTTATCTTGATACTAATAATGCCTACAATTAATTTATTTAGTATGTAGGTACCTTGAAGATATTTTAAATGGTGTAATAATATTGAAATAATTGCTGGCCGCACGATTCAGGTTTACAAGTTTATACATTGATGTAGTTATACACGGTGGCGTGCTCTAGGCATAATCTTAGGTTATGCTGTAGAATTATGATGGGCTAAGTCACCATTCATCCGAATTGGAAGTGCTTTATCTGGGAAGAAATACAATGTTTGCGAAACATTTTAATGTATTTTCGTAAATAAAATGAAGTAAGTTTAGTGTAAAAATTCGTGTAGACATCTCGCGGACACATAGGTGATTGCGAGATGATTCTGTTTTGTCATCTAAATCATGCAATTATGCACTCCATCCAATCATACAAAAGTCTTCTGCATTTTACCATTGCCTACTTTCTTATTTTATTGCTTTTCTTATTATTATATTGCGTTGAATAAGTTGTCATAACTATGTCTCTACTCTCTATTTCACATTTTATCTTTCACATTTGGCCATTGTTTACTTTTTTATTTCAATTTTTTTTGTTTTTATTATATTGTGTTGAATAAGTCATAACTATATCTCTACTCTCTACAAATATACTCCTCCGCTATATGTGAGTCCTGACAGTAGAAAGTAGCAAATGCATATTTTGATAATCTATGTATTAATTTGTTCTTTTATTCCTTTTACAGTGGGAAAAAAACAATGGGAGTGTTCTTCTGTTTGAAAAAAAAAAATTACTATTATTATAAGAAGGGTTAAAGTGTTTTAATTTTATTTATATTATGAAACGTGTTACGTTACAAAGTTTTGATATAGGTACCTAAATTCGAAGTAATATCATTAGCCTTTTCCCCACAACCCTAAAACCCTATAAATTACTTATGTTATGTGTTCTATTTTACTTGCTTCCTTGTTTCTTTGCGTTGTAACAAGATTATATAATGTCATTTCTTAAAATTATAATGATTGTTTACTATATTTTGATGTTTTCTTAGTAGACAGCTATCAAAGAAACTCGCATCTCATACTTCCAAGTACGAAAGATTTCTACATATGGAATTTTTTACTTATTTTATGCTTTCTAGTCCCACATAAAATGTAACTTTGGAGCGTTATTGTACATCTATGAACAAATTTTCACATTTATCAGATTAATTTATTATTTTTATTATTTCATTACTTACAATTATTTATGCTGATTATTGAATATCGTACGGTATGTAAAAAAATTAAAATGTGTGAAATTTTTTTTATCTCTACGTTAGTTTATTGATAATTTTTATTTTACTACTTGAGTTTCGATAGTATCAGAATCTTTCATCGACAGGTGAAGTATTAAACTGTATTAAAATATCGATTTTTTTACATAGTTTAGATGTAGGTATATGTTATTGATTAGATTCTGATAAAATGAGGCAGATTTTCTGGTATGAAGGCAGCTCTAACAAGAATATAGAGAGGGGAGAAGAATAGTTATGAAAAATTATGCATATTTCTTTTAATTTCTAAACATTCAAAATTATTCATTTTATTATCTTTACAGATGTCGAAATAAATAAGTCTAATGATACATAAAAGAAAATAATGATTATTATCCTGGATATGATTTGCGAATTCAGAAAAATTATTTCTAATTAGACAACGACAATGCTCTTTTAGTATAATATTGAGATTTCTAGAAATTATAATCAAACTAGCGTAGAGATAACATAACAACTATGCCTTAAATTCACCGATAACACGCATGCATCGCATTGGAAATAAGTTCTCGAAATTCGATGACGTTTTTCACTGTAGGAGCATGCATACCCGAACTAAGTACAGTTTAATAGACTAAATTTTTTTTGTCATTCTTGAATTAGCACCGTTCTGAATTAGTTTTTTTTACTTACTATTTTTTCTTTTATTTCATTATTAATTTGTAAAAGGTTTAAACGATTACTGCTTACTTTCATACTAATCATTGTTTTATTTATTTTAGAGTGTTTTAATGATGAAAATTTTCTCTTTTTAAATGTGTTTTATTTTTATTAATTTGTTGGGTCATTATTATAAAACGTGTTTTATGTTAAGTGTATAAAATTCTTGTACTTTATATTATACTGTAAAAGCCGACTACGGCGTTGATAAATATGCAAAATAATACCCTATTTATGTTTTTACCCAATCTAATGATTCAGCCGCATTTTCGTTTTGGCGAGGCCTAAGTATAAGATCTAATTTTTAATGCAGTCTTCACCGAGCGGCATAGCCCTAGTGTGGCATGTGGCCAATACCATACCGCGCACCCCGCTCACTGGAAAATCTCCGAATCCCTGTTACAAAAGATTGTTTAACAGGTTCTCTCCTAATTTTTTATGTATTCAAATTCTAGCGTACTTATAAATTATAAACTCTTGTCGTAATTGACGAACGAGCATTTAAATTTTGGATATGATCGATTTGGGATCAATCCCTCATTAAAAGAGTGCTTATTTAATTATTGTTTGCGAGCGTCGCTCCGGGCGAGAGTCGTGCTTGAGCAGGGATGGCCAACGCCACCTGTGTTTTACACCAACACGCTTTCAGGGCACTGCAACGGAACTCTCTGTACTCAAATAAAAATAAGAATTTTTCTTTTGTAATATTATAAATTTGAATGTTCCTTTGTTTAAATGAATTAATTATTTAAACATATGATAAAGAGCGTAACAGAGTCAGTCCATAATAATTTTACAGTTAGATTCCTGTCTAAATTATAAGTAGAAAATATTCAATCAATAATGTCTTCAATCAATAGGTTTAAACATTTTTAAATATTTCTTACTTATCTTCTGTAAAACAATGGCATTAAATTAAATAACGTTGAGTATTGAAATTTCATTAACTTTAATGCAAATCAAATAAAATGATTAAAAGCCGGCAAATAATACATCATTTTCGACTCATAATTTAGACGGGAATATACCTGTGAAATATTGTATATAATAATTATTTAATTTGTGTACTATTGATGTAAAATGAAATATCATTACAATTGGAACACAATTATTACGTAGTATTAATTGGAAGCTGCAAAAATATGTATAAACCCTCAGATGTGCCTCTTTTCATTTAATGTGTATGCATTGTATAGCTATCCTTCAATATTACTTTGGATTAACTATAATAGGTACTTTAAATAAAAGGTATTGTGGAAAATTGTTCGTGATGATGCTCTAGTGATGATGATGATGATAAAGCATATTTAAGCCTTGTGAGATTTTTACGTAATTTTAACGTAAAGTAAATTTGACGAGCTGAAACAAAAATTTTAATTTTTGAAGTTTGTGATTAAGAAGTTCTACATAGTTTAATAATGTACAACTAACCTTGGAAATAAAATATTAAAATTTTTATTTAGAAAATTAAATAAAAAAATAATTATAATTTTAGAGGAATCATTTGAAAAGGATAATAAATACTTTTCATGTAATAGCTGAAAATAAAAAATACAAAATCATGTAGAGTAAATTCGATATTTCGATTAATTTTTACAACCTTCAGAAATGACCAAATTAATTTTTCATTAATTTGATCAATGTCTTTTCGTAGCGTGTGAAGAGTTTGCGTCTCTTTTCTTGGTCAAATCCTAATATTGAATTTTGTGTTTGATAGTGAGTGTGTCCTTTCGTGGGTCATAGTCGGTACTTTTATCATAAAATAATATTTTTAATAACTCTCAGCTATCTGTTATTGGGTCATGTTTCGATTTCTCGTTATTTTAAAAATGATTGTTGTTTTTGTTTCGACATTTTTAAGTTTAATTTTTTACGTAATATTGCTATGAATTCGAAAAAAATCTTCTTATAATTTATATATTTAAAATTAGGCAGTTCATCCTTTGCTATGGATATCCATGTGCAATTAAATTTATTTTAAACACGAAACATTGGCTCGCTATCATCTGATAGCCATATTAAATTAGTTCCTAGAGGCATTTTTATAATTGATTATAATTAAATGTCGTATACAGGATCGTAATGACTAAAAGATGTAATCATTAATACAGTGTAGACAACGAAGATGACCAATAAATAATAATAGTATTATATAACGCCTAAATTATTATGGCTTTAAAATATAATTTATGCGGAGTTCTTGTTTCAGCCATATTTTAGAATGATTTTAATGTGTTTAAAAAATATTCATAGCATTAGCATAAAGTATTATTTATTGATATAGGATCATGTGATAATCGAGGGAAAACTATTTGTTCGTATGAATACGGTTAATCAAATGTGAGCGAGCATAAAGAGATAAATTTTTTAATATTTAGAAATTTTCGTGATTAACTTTGTGGAAGGAAGTTCATTATAATTAACTATGAATAAAACACAACGTTGTTTACTTCACACAATGACACATTAATTTAAAAAATCAATTAAAGGGTTTTCGATGCTTATTTCACCATCTTCAGTAATATACAGTATTAGTTTAGCAATATACTGTATTAGTATATATAGTAAAATGTAGTATGTTACTGAAGATGATGCAGTAAGAATCGAAAACGTTTTAATTGATTTTTTTCGGAAACAAAGAAGATACAGCCTGAGAACGAGAAGAGCCGAGTAAAAATATTTTGTACACTGACAAGTATTTTTTTTTGCAAATATATTTCATCCAATCTACCTCAATTAAAGTTTTTTTTTGTAATGGTAGTAGTCTCGGTATGTATTATTAGATAAATATATATGTATGTACAGGTAGCTAACTGCTTTGAGAGGCATCCTGATTGACCAACCATTGAAAATTGGGATAAAATCAAGAGTAACGACTATAATATATACCGATCATCTATTTTATGATCAATAATTGTTTCCTCCAGTTTGCACTTTATCATTTATGTGTTCACACGTCCACAAGATATATCAAAAAAATATATAAAGACGTATTCATATCGGTTTGTTCTACTAGTAACATCGATCTATTTGTTCCTCATGTAAAACGTTTTTAAATTAACGTTCCATAAACACAAACCGTTACATTTAGTGATGAGTTAAACCGTTATTTTAATCGTGATTGTAAGATTTGTGTTCGATTGTAATGATTAAAGGTATTTGATAATGCGTTATTTGGCATTATTTTAATCACTGGTAGACTTGAAACTAAACCTCCAATATTTGAATAATAATAATTAGGGGATTAAACAGAAAAAAACAGTCTATTGAAAAAATATTCAGTTACTACCGGGGTACGAATCTTTATTTCCCGGGTTATTATTCCTATGTTAACAAAATATTTTTTCGATATACAGATTTTTCTTTACATCTTTTGGATTGACTCATCAAATTTTTTTGAACCATCATACAACTACCTGGCCTTAGCTTTTTGGGGTAATCTGCCGTGTATCTACGCCCTTTCCGACTGACATTGCGACCGACATTGTGATTGTTGAGTTGTACAACAAATCAGACCTGATGAGAGACCCTGCAATGGGATCCGAAACGTCGCCCAGAAAGAAAAACACGACAGAATAGCCCAGAAAACTGAACCTAGAAAATTCTAAATGACCGTAATAACTTAAGAACATTTTAATCAACGAACGATGTTATAAAATTGCGAATTTGTAGTAAAATGTGTTTTACTTTAAAAAAATGTTAAATATCTGTTACGAATACAGACCACCAAATTATAAAGACGTGAACTAACCTAAAATTTTCGGTATATGGTCTGGTCCAATACGTTTGACTTGTTTAAAAAAATTACTACGTGTTTTTTTTTCATTTATAAATCAAACACGATTTTTTAATTATCCAAAACAGAACGATCGTTTCGGCAGATTATGACATTATCAACTGATACACATAGAGCATTTAATTATTAATTTAAAAAAACTAAAATGGAGTTCTTTACAATTAATAACGTCAGTTTACAAAAAATTAAAATATCTAATTACTACGTGCATGTAAATTTTGAAAAAAATAAGAAAGCTAAATAAAGATAAATAATTATGTACATGTATTAAATAGTCTTAAAAAGAATAATGTCTTAGTAAATAAGTTGCGCTTTTATTCAAAATACGTTTTTACTTGAAGAGATTCGGTTTGGAACGAAATTTATAATAATCCAAAAAATATCTATTGAAAGAAATTGGTTTTGTTCCCTAGGGAATTTAATTATGCAAGAGAAAATACTTATGTATAAATAAATATGGTATAAATGTGTCTTAAATATACGCGAGGGGGCACAAACTTTCATTCTGCCCCAAACCCATCAACTAAAAAAGGGATTTAGATAATCTCTGTACAATTTTGTACTCTATGGTTACGAATCATCTTGAAAAAACATTACCGATACAAAATCGCAGTACTAATAGTTTATAATTTAGTTAAATTATTTATTGATTTGGCATTAACTCTGTGGAATGACATGATTGATTTATATAAATAAACAAAACACTCGTTTATGACAACTTTTAAAAGTGGTCTTAAACCATTGTTTCATCCCAATTATAATAATTTCGTTGTTGTAGTGGCTTGGAGCTAGGATACCTGGCTCTCATGCAGGAGGCTCGGGTTCGGCTCCCGGTACCGGAATATGTTTTTCTCATTTTATTTTTGATTTTATTTTGATGTCTATTTTATTTATATATAATATTTATTATTTAATTATGTTGTCGCTAGAGTGGTATTGTCATCAAAGGATCATTAAATATTATTTTAATTTATGGCCTGGATTTTGGGTTTCTTAAACATATTAAGAAGTAGAGAGAAGATCATTTTTTGTTGACTATTGAAAAGAGTTAAGTTAAGTTGTTCAAGTAAATTTATTCTAAAACCGTTGGTTTCTATATTTAAAGGTGTTGGTGTGTTATTAATTAAATATTTTTAAAAAATGATCATCTCTGCACGTCTTGATATATTTAAAAAACCCAAAAATAAGGCCATAACTTAAAATAATAAAGTTTAGGAAGCGGTATGTAAAAGTACCGTCATTTTTTACGGGTTATTTATATAAAAGGTTTAGTTTATCATCAGTTAGGCTAACTATTTTTCTTTTTTTTTGCATTATTGTTTCAAACAGCACAATATTGGAATTATTTTGTTATCTGTGAAGTATTTATTTCGTCTTCGCGTGAACGGAAAACGGATAAATCATGTTCAGAGTTGATGAAACCCGGCTTCCGAGCTATCGCTAGACCTTCCGCAACAGCGCTGATGACAACGCGCGGCTACATCGGTTCGCCATGCATGACGGCCCAAGAAGCGGGAGGCGAGGAAGTGTTACCGCGGGCGTCGCATTCCTCCGTGCGTCAGGGCGGCCTCACGACCAAACACTCGGTAATTATCTGCCCTTCGCTCCGTGGCGCAAGGGCCGAGGGCCTGACTACTGAAGCTCTCCCTTTAATTCAGAATATTTTGAGTTTGTTCAAATCTTTCAGAACAGTTCTGGATTTATGTCACAGAGACATTATTAATCAATTAACGTATATTATAGATATCTCACATAGACAACTCGTATGTGAAAGCTTTCCACGCAATTTGTTGTCTCTGTGAGATATCTATAATATAGTTAATTGATTAATAATGTCTCTGTGACATAAATCCAGCACTGTTCTGAAAGATTTGAACAAACTCAAAATATTCTGAATTGTAAATACTGGTAAAAAAAAGGAATTTAACAAAAATTGGAAATAATATTTCCTGGCGTATCCTAGTGTAATGCAAGTAATTCGGATGAATTTCATTACACAATAAAGTATATTGCTCTCAAAATTCCGTAAAATCAACTGTAGATTTTCTCATTAGCGACATCTGTGGGGGTTTAGGGGAATGAAAATGGCTTTGTACAGGCCGCATGGAAAGGCGGTTACAACTCGTATGTGAAAGCTTTCCACGCAATTTGAACATATATACAACTTCCAAAAAATGAATAAGCATGGTATATTCTATCATGGGTGGAAATGGCGAATGTTACATTGTGTAAATTGATCACTTAAGCCAACCATAAGATAGGTCATAAGTCCTATGTACACCCAAATGACTTCTATACCTACTTTCCCATAAGAAATACAGTTTCGTCTCTGTGAGATATCTATAATATACGTTAATTGATTAATAATCTCTCCCTTTAACTTTATAAACCCATGTCCAATGTACCTTTACACGTGCAGATGTATGAAAACACACAGTTAATGCGAATCGTTGCTACTTCCGCCTCCAAATTTAATAAAATGCCCCATCGTTTTACAAAAACTCCAACATTTTTAAGATGAACACACTATAGATGACTGATACGGACGAAGGTATTTTGTGTACGGGAAAGGAGCGTACCATAAGACTTTTTATGTGTTCACAGGACTTACGAACTATCGTACGTACGAACATTTTGATTTACCATCACGAGTGTTCCTTAAAAAGAAATATAACGGTACACCTAATTTTTATTTTTTAACAAGCATACCGTCAACAGGTCATTAATGACCCTACTAATAGATGGACACTACTCCTAGAGTGACATTAAAGTACAAAGTATGAATATTTTGTGAACATTTGAATACGATATAATTACACAATACACTTGTTACGATAATTTAATAATAAATAATAAATGATAAAATAAATCGAGAAAAATATTCAGACTAACGCAAATCACTAAATGATATAATCACATAGTACAATTTTTATGATAAATTAAAATGAAATTATGACTTAATGATAAAATAAATTTTAAATAATATGTTCAGAACAATATGATAAATACAATTTTAGGAATGAGTTCCAGATTAACAGGTTTTCCCACAGTATGTATACACTTTTTATAATAAATAATTATCACATATAAGTTTATTTTTAAGTTTTGTTATGTTCACATAATATTATATATATTTTATCCTATGTAAATTATACCTATAACTAAATATGCAATGTACATAGGCAAGATAATGGAAATGAAACGTTCCGACAAGCTGTTCAAGGCTTGGCACGATCTAAACTAATATAAAATATGCATAAATTTAACAATAAAAAATAAATAAAAAAATAAAAATAAATACTGCCTTAATGATTCCTTGTGCAAGATATTATGATAAAATCACCAAAGTAAAATATATTGCACCAAGCATTTTTAAATCCTGTGACACAACGAATCACATTCTGGATGGCATGATACACAAAATAGTCGTTAAAATCGAGTTGTCATCGAGTGTTATTAATGACATCAAAAATCGTGTTTAATACTGTCTCTGCAAGGTCGAAAAACGTGTGATCACGCACACGCGCATTGCATTTAAAGCGTAAACATGGCTCAGATCACTGTGCATTGAGTAGGTACTGACAAAGAAGAATGAGTGTATACTGGACGTTTTTAAAAGGAGTATAAGGAGAGGTACCTATCATTCAACCGGTTTAAAAAAAAATAGCCTAGACCCTTCAACAATTAGTTCTTTACACAATTTAATAAGATAAATGTCAATTTTTTTTAGGAAGCCTACGATGGTTAGGTTATTTTCAGAAGTTGATCGTACAGCATTCACTGAAACATTTGCTAAATACGAGACCAATAGTATGTACGCAGTATCTTGGGAAGACCAAATTAAGGTGGAGTTGCAGTATTTTTGATATCTATTTTAGAACATCAGGAATTGAGTCAAACTGCTAAAAATAGAAGATCAATCGAATAAGCCAGGAATTTTAGAGTCAATATGATGTTGTTGATATTTCTTTACGCATCTCAAATCCCATGTATCTACTCAAGTGCTTAAGCACCAAAGACGAATAGAATTTATAAGTAAGGACTACACAATTCACCTTTGAAGTCAATATTTATAGTAAGGTTTTTATACAACAACACACTACTCAATGTCTAGTTGCGTCATAGTAAAGGTCTGGATCGTGGCATGGAAAAAAAATAGAAAAAATAAATATGAATAAATATTATTAATAAGTTTCCTCTCATCTGATTTTCTTCCCCTTGTCCTTATTCGGATCGGGAACCCATTGCATCGACAAGGCGCCTCCATTCGTTCCTGTTTTGCGCTAATTGTGCGGCTTTCGTCCATTGTTTTTCTATCCTTTCCTCGCACAGTTTCTGGAGTTGCCTCGCCCAACTGTGTCTGGGACGACCCACTGGACGTCTTCCCTCGGGAATCGTACTCAGTACGAGTATTATCCTAGGAATTCGGTCATCAGACATTCTTAGTACGTGCCCAAACCACCTCAGTTGCGATTTTTCTATGAAGAGTAGCAGTGGTTCAATGTTTAGATCGTCTCGTATCGTCGAGTTTCTTATTCGATCCCATTTCGTAACCCCTGCCACTCCTCGCAAGTACCTACTTCATTTTGGCCGCTTAGACTCTAGAGCGTGTTTGTTCGTTTTCTTATTAATAAGTAATTCAATTAATTATAAAAGATACGCTAACATCTTAATATAGACTATTCTGTTCCTAATTTTAATCATTATAATATGCTTGGAAATAAAGCTTACCGAAAAAGGAAATCGTTCATATTTAAATACTGTTTATTTTAATTAGCTGAAAGAACACTATCAAATTGCATCTATTTAGTGACATGATATAAATAGTTGTATGTAATTTTAAACCTATTAACTATGTTTATCTATAAAAACCTTTCAAAGTTATAATTATTATTAATTATGTGTGGGGCAATAAAAGATTTATATTGGCGTCATTTTTAATGTAATAAATACTCTTAATTTAGTATGCTTTAATTTATAATATGAGAGCTAAATAATAATAACTCAAAATTAATTGTTTCTCGTATGTAAGAACAATGAATGTAACTCTGTCAACCATATAGTAATAGCGATCAGTTGTTTTATGTTGAAAAATCTTAAAATTTGTTGCAAAACAGCAAAAAATCTCACACGGTTGCGCTCTTTAATATTTACAAAGTTTTTATTGACTAGAATTTCAGGTCAGTATCAGCAACGGTGTTTTTAAATATCCGTTTAATGTATTAAATGTACACATTTAACTGTAACATCGACGTATTTTATGATAGTTTTGATCAATAC
Organism: Agrypnia vestita; assembly: GCA_016648135.1. NCBI lineage: Eukaryota > Metazoa > Arthropoda > Insecta > Trichoptera > Phryganeidae > Agrypnia > Agrypnia vestita. The sequence goes on from JADDOH010024868.1 coordinate 37,685, forward strand.
AAAATAACCGTTACCAGACTTGTGAAATTAGTTGACGAGTCTCTAAGATTTTGAGAAATTTTGTTTATTGTTTATATAAATAAATATAAATATAAAATTGCTGTTTATTTTGTTTTTCTGTTGTTTGATTTACTTACCCTTACTTACTTATATACTTACCCTGTACCTTTATGTTTGTTGTGTTTGAATTTAATTGATGAAAAACATCTAAACACATTATATTGTTATAATTAACAGAAATATGCTTTGTTTACACCACTAATTTGTTGAAAATACCTATATGTTTTGGGACCAATAGTCCCTTCGTCAGGATACAACGTATACTGTACTTAAATTTAAAAATCGAAGTATAACTCTACTTCGATTTTTAATTCTTAGAATACGTTGAATTCTGATGGAGATATTCGGCCCTAAAACATTCATATTGGTATTTTTAGCATATTAGTGGTGTAAACAAAGAATATTCCTGCTAATTATATTAATAATGTCATCACACAATAATTTTGTGTTATTTGAAGAAGATATTATTTTGTGATTGTAATATTTCATGTTAAATATATTTCATTGTTTGTGATCCATTTAATAAAAAATATAAAAAAAGAATACATCGTATTTTTCAATTATTCAATAATAAAAAATATTACGAAATACATGATTAATAACGTTTTTTGAGAAAACTGGAAAAAATTTATTTAAATGAATTATTTGTGAAGACTTGGTTCGCTTCGAATTTTTTAATCTTGGGAGCATATTTTTTTCAGAGAAATATTAGGGATTAGAAAATGAATGCATGCAAGAATCCAAATCATGGGCGAAGCATTTTATAAACAACCGGTTTACCGTTAATAAAAACGAGCGGTACGTCTCAATAATTTTTATATTTTGATGTTATAATTCCAGTTACTAATTGAATTAATGTGTAATCCATAATTCTTCAGAGAAGTCGTCGTCTCTGTCATGATGGTCCATGAAGATGTGGCCCGGGGGCCACAAAAATCGGTCCGCATTAAAGTTCTCGTTATGATTCCTTTTCTCTTTTAATGAGAAAAGTGGTGATTAGAGCGTTATGATCGTCGATACACAGAGTGGGTGTACGGCATTATTCTTCACGACCGAGAATTATAAGCCGCCGATCGGCCCTAGAAGCGCCCCTCCGCCGGGCGCTGGAGAGAGAGAGCTCCGCGAGGAACGAGGCAGACGGAAGATCGGAGGGTGTCGCTTCTTGCGCGGGCCGGGGGAGAAAAGCATAGAGCACTCGATGTAATAGGATGGAATTATCATAATGGTATAACGAGAGATGCAAAGCAGATATTATTCGATAATTATCCGAGATAAATCAAATTCTCGCGGGCTTTCCGAATACGTCTCCTTTCTCGTCTTGGATCCGAAGGGCGGCGGGTAATACGGGATCAAGTCTGTTAATTTTTTTTTTCAAATTTCCTTTTATTATTTGTTTATCATTTACAATGTTTGTGCCGAACTGATTATCAGATTTATGGCATGGTTGCCCTTTACGTATATTTAATATAAATAATATATTTAAATTATTATATCATCAACATGACTCTTGGCTCTACAACCCCTGGTGGGTTTTGGCCTCCTCGAGAGTCTTCCTCCACTCACTCAGCTTAGTGCCAGCTCTCTCCAGTTTAGAAGCTCCAAGGCAGAAATGTCTTTGACGATATTGTCGCTTCATCTTAATTTTGGCCATCCTAAGCTCCTTCGCCCTATCGGTCTTGAGTTCAGCAGGGACTTTGGTGCTTGATGCTCGGTCATTCTCTCCACATGACCCAGCCACCGAAGTCTTTCCAGTTTTATAAATTTTGTAACGTTTAGCTCCTTAAACAGAGTGTAGAGCTCATTGTTGTAACGTCTGTGCCAAAGTTCATTTTCTAGAACCGGTCCGAAGATACGCCTCAAAATTTTCCTTTCAAAAACGTTCAGTGCTCGCGTACCCACGTCTCACCTGCGTACGTGAATTCTGGCCTTATAAGCGTTTTGTACACTTAGTGTTAATATAAATTATTATACATAAGTATTTTAAGGTACATAAAAATGTATTGTTTCATTTTGTTTTTTTTCTGGCTATTGGAATTTATTTATTTATCATTTATAAGTTCATCTGCTAGAATATTATTGATGGAATTGCCGTTAACTTTATAGATTTTATTCATGATGATTATTAAAATGGATGTTTATAAAACTATGCTTACTCTACTAGAGTTTAATTATATATTATCCTCATCGACACTCAAGAGTGAAAGAGCCTATTATCGATAGTTAAAGTATTAAACTAACTTCATTAAAATATTGAAAACGTAATATAATAAATACGAAAATTTCCTTATGTACTGACCAAAGGTAGAGGAAATATTATATAATTTATTTTATTAAATTTACGCGCAACGGGATGGAGAAGTTTAATGGTACTTGATTTAAAAGAATTATTTATTATTATTTTTTATGATGTGGTTTGCGAATTTATATAAAATATAGGAAGGATCATGTGAAATAAAAAATATACAATGAAGATACCATACGGCGACAAAATATTTCACTTTTTTTCTCTGCAAAATGTGCAAAAACATGCATTTTTAAAGACATGCGACATTCTAGTATTTCATAGGCTTTTAAGGGTTTAGAGGCTTTAGGGAATCATAAAAGTGCCCTTAAAGTTTGGTAGAATACGTTAAAAATACTCCCGCTACCTCGCATGGTAATTTTTCCAACATTATCTAAAGTCAGGTACAAATAATTTCAATGATCCCAAGATATAAGGGAAAAACGAGTACTTGAAAATTTACTAATATTTTTGAACAACATTTTAAGTTTAATGAACAACAATTTCTCAGAACTCGCCGACCATATAATTGATAGCAACCATTCTTTTGATAGTCACAGACTAAAACTACTCTACACTCGGTTCCTCAAAGGTTTGATAATGAACTGTTTGGAAACCGTTTAAATACAAAAGAACTTGAATTATGAGAAAAAACTCATAACAACATCACATTCTTACAAAATTTTTCGCTGCTCAGCATCTTCCCCTTAAAGACCACACAAAAAAATTACCCCCAATGCTCCGCGACCCGTTACTCTACGAAAATATTTTCATAATTTCTGTATTTAGGTTAGTTGTGAATTACACCTGAGGATGAGAGGGATAGCTCCTCTCGAAACTATAGTCGTGTTAAATTAACTCAATGTGTTTTTAATTTAGTTTAAATTAAAATATTTCTGTCACTTATTAAAAAAATTCGCTGGTTTAATAGTTTTGATCTACATTTTAATTCTATTAAGTTAAATATAGTATTACCAACATCATGAAACTTGGCCGTCCCTCCATTGTGATATCTGGATACAGCAAAAAATGAGTCTGAAAGCGCAGTCCATCCCTTATAATCCCGAGTCCCGCGTACCAAGCCGCGGGCAGGATACCGGATACAGCATCACCGGGCACCTCTAGCCTGCGCTGCACAATTTGACGTTAGGACTCAAAGTGGACGCATCGATTGATGCATCCCTTTGTTCTGCCAGATCGCAGATACCTTTGCCATGGATAAAGAATTATTTTTTATCTCTGAGCCCAAGATACAAATGCCAATTTTTCAGCAATCTAGGTAAATTATGCTTGTTTCGAATGCATATTTAAATTTTTATGTAATTATTTTATGCGCCTATGTACGTACTCACAATTTAGTAAATATATCTAACATCCCAACGAAATGTGAATTAGGTGTATCAATATTTTTCAATATGTTTCAAGTTTTATTCCGAAGTAAGTGATTATTTTATTCTCATTTTCAACTTGAACAATTACAACAGGCCCAATACTTGTAGAAAAACACATCAAAAAACACTCATGCTTGAGAAAATTGCATATTTAGATGTACCTCTTGTAATCTCACTGGGAATCGAACCCGGGACATATCAATTAAAAATGATGCTCTATGCCTCCTGAAACCCACCAGTAGTGTCTCTTTTCCAAATCAAATTCTTGCGTGTTTTTATTGTTGGATTTGTCGCGTTGGTTAAACGTCAAAACAACAATATACAAAACAGCAAAATACGTTAGTTTTTCGAACCTCCAAGATTATTTTATTCATTTCTAGTGCTTGCGAGAATGTTCCCGTCGCCCAGACTATTCCAGACGTATCTCGAATGTTGTAGATAATTTCAGAGTATGTAGGGCATTCCATAGTGTTGTCTTCGACACATGACATATTACGAGAGATTCTGACAGTGCGAAATTCCTTTTGTTTACCATTTCTTACAAATACCTATCTTGTAAATATCGCATACGATTTTTTTTAAAGAACTACACTTACACTGTCATACAACATGTACAAGACGTGGAGAAATAAAGTAGCATGGTCAATGATTAGTACGACCTTTCCATTTAAGCAAAGCGTAACTAACTATATTTTCGTTTGCTCGCGAAAACAATAAATGATAAATTTATACCTGATTTTCGTAAAATATCTATCAGCTGAGATTTGAAAGATTCAGGTGGGATCATTTAACAAATTTTTGCTAATAACTTGTTTTTGACATAACACGTATGTATTTATTATTTTACCAGTGCATACATAAGTATATTCCACACTTAAAGGATGATACAGATAAAAAATGATATTTCTGTATATATATTATACATATTAAACAAACTTTATTTGAACACAAAAAGATTAAGTTAACAGACATTGTCAAAACTCTATGGTAATGAGGGAAATGAAAGTAAACTGTAATAATTAGTAAGCGCCCTTGAGGTGATTTTACGAAAATGGCGCTATAGAAATTATCCAATTTTATTTTATTAATGCGTATAATGTATATATCACATTGTCAGGGAGGGGGGCGAGTTTCCAGTATCTGACTTATTATACGGCGATACTCTTCAAATTTGGTTTTAAAAATATTTATTGAATTCATAAAGTTATTATAGTCTGAGCATATACGTGGGATGGGATAGGATTCTCTATTATTGGTGTGGTAAGTTAAAAGCGAAGAGAGGTTGATCTGAATGGGACGTAGAAGGATAGCTGTACACGATAAAGGTAGATCTATGTTAGTAAGTATGTAGGTACTTAGCCTTTAATGAGATATAGAATTCTCTAACTGTTGTTAGGGCAGTAGGGGATAGAACCCCAAAAATTTAGTTCAGGCAGTCCAGGTTACGACAGCTATACGCAAAATGCTTTAAAATGACGGCATCGCTGGGGCACAGGGTGTCCTGATTTATGGCCCACTTTTAAACTGTTGAGTAATAATTTTGAATGTGGTGGAGCTTCGCTTCGTGTGGCTTCGCTCTGTCCACTGACAGCTTGATGTTAATGATTACCAGGCATTAAGATTCCAGCGTCAATTGTTCTACGTACAGTATGGCGAGCGGATGCCCCGGGGCCAAATATGAAATTATGCTTTTGTAAGTGTATTCTTGTTTTTTTTTATAATTTTACAACTCTTAAAAGCCACGTTCCGGATGGAAAGCTTTTTTCTTCGGCATTTTTGTAAATGATGGAACATAAATTTTGTTAATTCGTGAGCGAAATATACGGGTACGTACCAAATTTGAAAATTGTAGACGCGCTAATAGATTATGGGTACTCCGTCGTGAGTATCGGTATCTCCTTGATTTTTTATCAATATTGAATTTCTTAATGCCAAATACTCAAATATACCACATTTTTGTAAGCGTTATAGAAAAGTATAATAAAATATTTGATAGGTTAAAAAAATTGTATCAACACGAGATGCTATCTTCTATACGTACCTATTATGTAGATCATATTATGATATATTTATTTTAGTTGGGACTGATACAAGATAGTAAGAGAAAATAACAACTCCTCTGTTCCTCTGTTTGAAAAATATGTGGGAAAAAATATATATATATAGATAAATACATATTTTAAAATACTGTCTAGTAGATGTATTTTTATTTTATTTTTTAAATTCCGTTACATAATGTAAACAATCTCCCTCCCTTAGCATTATAAGTGCACATTATGTCAGAGCTCGGTCATATTTATAAATATATATAAAAAAATAATTATTAATTATTATAGATAAATTATGGAAGTCCAGTCGAAGCTATTTATATGGAAAACATGTTTGGAAGTCTTTATAGGGTAGCCACAGGACGTATACTTTGTATTGGGAATTATAAATATTCGACCATAGACGGCTATAGTATAGTTTCTTCAAATATTTGAAGTAAGACAGATAAAGAACATACATATATTCAACATTTGAAAATTTTATAATGTGTGGTTGTTCTCTACGGTGGAATCGGTGAACGTAAAGTTATAACTTAAGCCTACTAATACAGTCTTGTCACTACTCTATAAAGTACTCTGTTTCTTATATAAATAGCATCCTCTCTGTAAGACTTCTATTTTTTAATTTATCCTAATTGATGATTATTTCTCTGCGGACAATTTACAGTAATTGTATTCTTAGAACATACATATAAAATATTGTTATTATATAAAAAAAAAACTTGCCTTACCTATTATACCCCAGGAAAACTGATAGGTTAATAATATACGGACGAGACCGAAGGGTCACTTATCAAATAGGCTTTACCTGCAATGCATATTTAAAGGGCTCGGAAACTAACGGACCAATGATATATTTTACTCAGAGTGAGATAACTTTAAAAAGACAGTATGTCACATATGTAAGGATTTGATCCCTAAATGGGTATAATATAATAATACACAGGCAGTAGGATTGATCAAAAGATAACAAAATTGCAAGAAAATTGACTTCGATGAATAACAAATTATCACTTATTTATTTTTGTATTGCTAGTAAAACATTTTGAAATGCGAAAGCGCACTGGCAAATTTCATGCATTTGTTAATGAATCACTGTAAATGTTACATTCTGAATAGGTCAGATAGATTAAATGTTAACTGGTCACGATAGAAATCATCAAAAAAGCGGTACTAAGTGTATACAAATACATTTCTAGCTATGGAAATAATTATCCGTTTGCTCTGTCCGTCGATTAGAGCGTAAACAAAATTTCTCAAACAATTTAGATCAGATTCTGTGGAATTAAAGCGTGTAGCACGATCGATATCGAATAATTAATTACCGATCCAATACCGATTGAGACTTAGCTGCTTTGTAATTAATTTCGTAAACAGTGCAACGGTCGCTTTGAGGTTTTGTGGGAAGTCGTAAAGAATTATAACTTAATTGCTCTGTAATCAAATGATTTCGAATCAGATTTTATATTCTCAATTGGCCGCTGGCTACGGCAACACTCGACTGGGTTTTGTCACAAAAAATATGACATAATGGCTTTATGGAAAGATCTCGAGTGGGTTTAATTATAGACCTGACGGTTTGGTCAAATTTAGATCACTCACTCAAAGTTGCCGGAGAGAACTTCGCCCGATGAAACAGAGGAGTCCACGTCCCATGAGACCACCGAGTTTGACAATTTTTTATAGCGCAGCACTTGAGTAAGTTTCGAAAATAGTAGTAATATTAATTCGGCAGGTATTTTGTTGATGCACATCCATTAACCCCATACAACAAAAAACATCGTTTAAGTTTTTTGATACTCTTTTCTTAAATGCATTTCATCTGCTAGATGCTTTTAGAAATACCTACAGATGCTTATCGTTTTTGCAAACATAGTATTGTTATGAGAATATTTACAGATCTTAAAGTATATATTGAGAATATTTACTGATCTTAAAGTATACATTTACTTCTAAGTGTCATGACAGCAACAAGCCAATTCAAAATATTCAAGTTATTGTTCAGTTATTGATGTTGTAACGCGTGCTAATAACTTTTAAAGAATTCCCATCTTTCTTCGTTTTATTCCAACCATCAAAACAACAGTTTCAAAACACTTTTTTCAGTTGCAGTGTATAATCCAGGAACTTCTGTGATATATTTTTTATTAATCTTTATTTTATAATCAGATCTTTATTTTTTAATAATGCTAACTAAAATAATATAAAACTCCAATACAAATAACTAATATAATATATGTAGTATACGAGCAGTTGTGTTATGCGCTTGATAGTAGTATCACCAGTTTTGGTTTGCTTTCTAATGGGGCCCATACATAAATTTCCTTAAGGATTTTGAATTGACCTGCAATCTTCTTTAGAAAAAATAATTAATATTTTTATAGGTAAAATGTATTTTCATTTAATATGAAAATATCGATTGGAAAAGTGGACTTTACGTTTTTGAAATCTCAATACGAATTCGCGCTCCATAAGCATTATTAATATAATAAATAAAGAATATATATTATTATTACTTATAATTTATTATTTTTTACAACGTAATTATTTTGTAAAAGTTCTTGGTCCGGTAAGGTTTTTCGATTCACGTAGTCGAGTGGTAACATATAGTCATCTCGTTTTAACATTTCGTTAAGCTTCAATAAATACGGGCGATAATAACGAACAATTAGTGGTCGTTTCAAATATTCATAATGTCGATGGTTTAAGGTGTGTCCGTGAAGAAACAGTTTAGCGGTCATGGAACCCCGAATTTTCTTGCTGTACGCCTAAGGTAGGCTGTCAAAATACGGATAATTTAGTATTGTTTCAAAGGAACGTCTTTATTAATGACCATTATTGAGGTCATATCGAGAATAAATCATTAAAGTTGATGAATAAAAAGTGATAAATCAAAACTAGATTTTTTTCTCTCGAGTTGGGTAAGCATTAGATTGTAGGTTCTCTTATTGTTCATCCTGTTTCTATATTAATGATTGATCCAATCGTTTGAAGGTTAAATTTAATCTCCGCTCTGGCGCTGGTACTCCGTGTAGTGTTGACGAAATGTATCGAACAATTGTCTCCAGAAATGTATATTGGATCAGGGTCTTGTATCTGTGAAGAAGGTGTACAATCTACTTTACACATTGTCACGTGTCTTGGCTGAGGGAGGTAAATAAAAACACTAAAACAATTTAATTTACCAAAAAGTCACTGGCCACTTGGAAGTTACTAAATTATTATAAATTCCACACACTTATCACTACACTGTCTCTTAATTCGTACTATTTTACCCTGTTTTTATCGCTTGCTAATACTTTCAAGAAAACTCCGCTCAATATTCGCACGTAGGAAAACATCTCGTCCGCCGGTAGGAACTTCCTTTATTTATTGTCGCTAGAATATACGTGCTGGTCACATTTCGCTGCTCTCTGTTGCTAATATCGCGTTGGTTAAGCGTCACGAATAACTGACTTTGCGTTCAAAACGTGGGTTCAAAACGTCAATCAATTATTAGTGTCTCTTTTCCCGTGGATCGACTTTTCCCGTGAAAACGTCATTAACGACGTCATAAACGACAATTATCAAATTTTCGTTAAAAAATAATAATAATTATAGTATGATTTTGGATTTTTCAAAATTTTAATGGGTTTTTCATACAATTTGTATGGAGATTTCAATGCATATGGTAGACACGAAACCCGAAAATGAGAAAGGGAGTATTGTAAAAACTTGGTTTTTATGGATTACTTTTTTTACGTTAAATGAAAAATAATTATTTTCATTCTAATAAATTCACAACAAAAAATAAAATGGAATGGAATCGCGAAAAAATGAAGACACTCAAGAAAATCGTAATTTGGCGCGATGTTTCAACCAACGATACTAGCCATATTTTTTTTTTTATTGAAACCTCCGGATACTTGGATAATTGAGTTTGGCTTCGAGTTCACTGAGAAAGTACATTCATTTCACAATATTTTACATGATAGCAGAACAAACTTAGTATATATTATATTCAAATAAAGTATCTATCCATTAGAATTACATTCTGTAGGTGTTTGATACTTTGTACAACATACATTGTTTGCAGACTTTTTCTGTGTAGCCAGATTTTTCGCGTTTATATGATGTATTTTTTAAAAATTTAAAATAATTGATGAATTATAAAATCATACCTAGGAAAGTTCAATATCTCAAAACAGATTAAGTATGTATATGTTTTATTATAATATAAAATTGACAAACATGTTATGAGTGAATACAAAAAAATTGACGAAATACCAAAAACTAAGACAACACATGGACAGAAAAATTACTCATACACAGGGCCTAAAATATTTAACATATTTAAAACAGACTTCCCGAAAATCAGAATATACAGAATAAATAAAATAAAAGCTTTAACAAACAACTGGCTTACCTCCAAAGATAGAACAGCAACTGAAAATTTACTTACTGTAATTGCATAACAATGTCTATAAATAAAAATATATACCTATATAAATAAATTAATTAATTAAGGAAAATAAAAAAATATTCTTAAATAAAACTTTAACCCTTTTTACATTAAACAATTATTCTACACATATTTACACTTGGACTTATGACTCACTCAACTTACCACTAACACTGCACTTGATACTTTGTAGATACATAATTACTACCTTATGAAAATAAATATTACTGACGAATTTAAAAAAATATTATAATAAATATAAAAATTAAAAAACACAATGTTTTTTATGAGAGTCGATGATGGATTGATCAGTTGATAATGGCCTAAACAGCCGAAACGATCGTCCTGTAAGAGACTAATAAAATATTGAACTCTCATAAAAAACATTGTGTTTTTTAATTTTTATATTTAAAATAATGAAGTTCTTTGCAATAAATAACGTCAGTGTTCAAAAAATTAAAAATATTATAATTGTGTTCTATAACGCCACTCTGGGACAGGCGTAGCCTAGTAGAGTGGCATAATCCACAAATTTAACAACAAAAAAATGTGTAATTTCTCTTATATTTTTATTATTAAATTTGTATTAAGTACTTTATTTGTAAACAAGGATTTTTTTGAAATAAAATAAATAAATGAAAAAATAAATATATATTTTTTTACAGCGTTAACTTTGTGGTTGAACATAACTACTTATTGCTAGCAAGTAAGCAATTTGCTTCGCCGATTGCTTTCTGCTAGACCCTGCAGACGGCTATTTCAGCCGCTACACGGCCAATGGTGGCCGCTGCGCGGCCAATTGTGTCTGCTGCATACAGAAAACTCTTTTTTACACGTTCCAAACGTTCAGATATGTTCCAACGAAAACTATAAAATATATAAAGTAAGATTTTATAGTTTTCGTTAAACTTGCGCAAAAAATCACGTTTGACGAAATAATTACTTACTATATGGTATTCTAGAAAATCGTGCAAAAAAAGAAATAATAAAAACTATTAATAAATTCTATAAAATGTGATTAACAAGAAAACACTGGATGTTGATAATTCGACAAATTTATTTGTTGATTTATCAACATGTTTCGGGGCCAATGGCCACTGGCTAATGAACTTACTGAAGTTTTCAGATTTTCTTTATTTTAATTACTTATTTTTCATCATGTATCTGAGCCATGACATCTTATTTCGTAAGTTTTGTCTATTCTGTCAATCCAGATTTTTCCGAGTGTTCTTCAATAGATCCACTTTTCGAATTCGAGTCTTTTCATCAATTCTTCGATAGGCGTCCATGCAGAAAATAATATTGAAGACATTTGCATTCGTAATCGGAGGTTCAGCTCATGAATGCAGAACATCTATATACAGAACATCTATATGCAGAACATCTGTATGCAGAACATCTATATGCAGAAATCTATATGCAGAACATCTGTATGCAGAACATCTATATGCAGAACATCTATATGCAGAACATTTAGAACATTAATATTAGATTGATGATAACATCAATATTAGAATTGCTAACCCATAGCATCATTCGGAGAACCGCCATCTTAGCTTTTGATTGGTGAATAGTGAGTTAATGTTAAATATTTCGTTGCTTGATGCGCGCGCATTTTGTTGCATACTAATTCTCAACGCGTCTTACTTCAAAATCTCCTTTCTGCAAAACTGCGTGTTTGAAACAAAATACTATAGATACGTTAATTTCTTTCGGATGCATTTGGTTGTGAAACCGTGCGGTAATAAGGTAAAACACGGCAAGACTTAATTATCGAACGACCTCTCGACAATTGCACGATCATCTCCCGGCGTTGAATTATACCCGTCCGATAATCGGTCATTATTTTATAAATTATCACCTGGGAAATGTCGAATCGATCAGTGGGGCCAGTCCGCGACCGCGGCGGCGTAGTAAGCGGTATCGCTGTAACCGGATACGGGCGCCCACGACGAGGAGAGATATCTTTCTTTATAATTAATTTTTAGTTTTTCACATAACTTTCCAAAATATATTCTTTTTTTTTTTTCAAAAAAAGTGGTTGCGCACGCAATGAAAATCGTTTAAACTACTATCCACAGAGCGATAATCATTGATAAAGATAAATCTTAGATATCTCACAGAGAGGAAGCTATTTTTATGGGAAAGCATATACATGCGCAATATAAACGTGTCATTTCAATACAGAAAGTGTGTATTAGGCGTCCGCAGGGCTTACGACCTGGCTTAAGTGATCACTTTATACAAAGTAACGTAATAAGTTTATTTAACAAGGTCGTAAGGATGCGAAATAAAGAATTCCGTACACAAATTCTCTTCATCTTTGTGAGACATCTATAATTAAACTTAATTGAAAATATTTGTTAAAATTTCATGTTGACAAGAGATGTGACATGATTGATCAAGACATGTTACATGTCTTTTTCTACAACTTTGAATACATTCTACGTAGTCATTTTATTATTACATGTATTATAGGTATCTTATATGTATTTTTTTTATAATTTTATTTCTAAAAGGTGATGAGAAAATTCAGAATAGTTATTTCTATTTAAATAATTAAATATTATTTATATTTAAATAGAATAACAAATGTGACGATGTTGATAAATTAATTTAAACATTTATGTTGGTATGCCCTGGTAATCAAAGATTTGATATTACCCAAGAAGACGCAGAGAGCAATAACTTGACTCCACAAACCGCTTACTCGAGGCCCGGATACAATAGACCTTTCGTTGTATAGTCTCCAAATCAGTTGTTAGTAATAAAGGTAATTGGCGTCGGTAAAACGCGGCCATTTTATAATGTGTGATTGCGTTACTGTAATGTTCCAATAAGTGTTGTATTGTATTTTGATTTATACATCATGTCTGCCAAGCGGCTCAAATTTTATTACTACATAAAGGTAATTGTAATATAACACAAACGGCTCAGAAGAGCGTCCCGGCCGATGATGATGTGGTGAAGTTTAGTGAACGTGAATTATTTTATAAAAAAATATGTCTGGTGCTAGAATCTTCATTCTTATATTCTTCAATTCTTATAAACTATAGATGTTTTCTTGTGTGTAGTTTTCTGGGATATTTTGCCGTGTACGTCTGACCTCTCTGGCCGACATTTCGGATCCAATTGCAGGGTCCATCATGTTGTGATGAGTAAATGTCGATGTTAAGCTTGCAATACCGTACCGAAAGCAGAGTGTGCATGTGTGTATATTTTGCGGTAAGACAGACGCTTACTCAGTGTACTGTACTTACTTGTGTGGTGTCAGAGATAGATATTGTCAAGGCGAAAGTTGTAGCGATGGGCAATCCGCATTCCCCAATGATTGAAAACTTCGTTATGGAGAAATTTATTAAAACTACTGAGAGGATATCTCGACTGTCCCAATCAACTGGACTTAATCTCTTTTCATGTTCCCTGCAGACGTACCTGACAAAACGTGCTCTTCCATGTTCCGAGAAATAGAGCAAACCATACACAGAATACATTTTCATATCGCGCATGCAAAGCTTTTAATAATAATTGTATCGATATTGACCTCTTCAACATTGGTCTTACTGCATTTAAAAGAATGCTTTAGATTACATGTACTAAATCGATTTTGGCCATTTATTCACTATACCTAATCTTCTCTTCCTCCACTCCTATCTTGACTCCTATCTCCTCATCCATTTTCACCCATTATTTAACTCATTTCTTGATATACTTTTTCTTTTTTTACATTCAATCACTTAACATTATTCATTCTTAATATTGTTTGTTGTTCACTACGATTTATTAATTAATTCATAATAATTAACATAAAAATATCTTATATTTTTTATTGGTCTATGAAATGAACACTATACTTTTACATTACATGTTTAAAAATACTTTTAAGATTCCTTAATAAATAAATAAATAAATTTGAAGATACGGCTCTAGACACAGCATCCTTGATTCCTAAGGTTTGGTAGAGGTATGTCAATGACGTTTTTGCAATCTGGCTATATGGGCAAAGCAAATTGTAATATTTTCTAGATAGAAAAAATAATAAACTCAGATATACACGGCTGAATATCCAAGAAAACTACACACAGAAGATTTTGAATGGCCATGAATAGCTGAGAATATTCATAGCATATTTGCCTGCTTACAGATTAAAAAACCGTCCATTGGGGATGGTGTTATGGATACATTTCACAATGGTGTGTTCTACTAATAGACTGAGGCTAATTTTTGCTACCGTATCACAAAAGTTATATGAGATCTGATGAAAAAATACGCGAATTTTTTTAATTTCCGTGGCTGTATAATTCCAATTGTAGCATTTGTTTTCTTGTGTTGGTACACTTTTCCCCGATGTGTCTTGACATCGGTAGCAGTATTGGCTACTTACTTTACTGTCAAAATAGCGATGTATGTAACTTGATTTTTAATTTTTTTTTTCAATGTTTATTTAGTTCCATGTAACGTGTGGTACAAATACATACATGAATTAATAATCGATATTTTATTACAAAAAAACAAAACATTAAATAATACAAAAAAAAATATATTTTTAGAGGAATTCTCTTTAACTATTTAGTTAATTTTTCACTAGTGATTTAAACGCGCACATGTTTTTTTAGTAAAAATTAAATTTCAAATAAATAAATTTTAAATCGTGCGTATTTATGGGACTATTAAAGGTTTGAAGCTCGAAAGACTGTATTATTCCATTTCAAGGGTTAATTTCTTTTTTAATCCATTAAATATTTTACACAGATCCTTGATAGCAGTGTCAATAATTAGGGGATAAAATGTGTTTCATCGACATGAAGATAACTTATTCTTCGAGATAACAACGGGAAAAGATTTGAAATGTTCTTAGACTGTGGTTTTATCCGCAATTTTCCTCGCGGAATTTCAGACAATTTTAATGTTGATATTGCTGTTCAGCGGCGTAGCTCGCTGCGAGAGATTTGCGCTCCTCACAAAGAGCTGTTTGCTTTTCATCAGTTGGGATTTGAAAACTCCGAGCGTCCCCCGCCCCCCTCCCGCGCCGCCCCTGACGGCTCCGTACATCTAATAACATTCGCCAAACATCGCCTAACAAGGAGATAAAGCTTATGCGGCCCAGTGGCGGCGGAGTCATGCGAGGCATTTTTTTAAATATACAAAGTTGTGGAAGATTAAAGCGCTCTATATTCTATCAGATTCATGTTTGTTTTTACAGTGGTGCCAAAGGTTGGGAACCCGATTAGATTAAATGTGTAATCAGTAGGACTAATAAACTAAGATTATTTCACCCCCCTCGGACTCAAATGATAATCATAATCGGTTCGTTAATTCATCTTTAACGACAAAATTTTTACAGTTCTTAAAATATTTCAAATTTGGGATTCAATATAGCACTAGAAATACCAGTACAAAACATTGATGTAAGAGATTTTTTTTCCAACTGTCTATGTCTCTTATAGGCGACACTTAGTTCGAGGAGGTTATTTAGGAATATGGATTCATTTCATTTGAAGGGGTTTGGCATTAAAACACCGCGCTTGCTGGACTGGTAGGTGAGTTTGGAGTGAGGAGAGTGAAATCAGAAATCCTTAACATAGGGAACAGACACTGTTTGTAGCCACCCTTAATGGGACAGCCGCCACTATGTTAGGATGGAAGGGTATAAAAGAGGCCTACATCTAGCAGGATGATCCTATATCCAGCAGGAGAGATGAAGGACGAAGTAGAATAAGAAGCTTATTTAGGTATTAGAATAACGGATATTTTATACGAACCGTATGGATGTGTAGAGATACGATCCTCGACGTTTCGCTGGAGTCGTATCACAGGGTATTCAGGAGTGTGCCCTCTCCCTGCAGAGGTCAAGGACGTATTGTACGTCCGTACGATTCGTACAAAATATCGATATTCTATTAACTACATATGTCTAACGACCGCAATATAAACCTTAAATCTTTAAGAGTAGCTTGTTGGATCAGTGTTTAAGACTAATCTTCCCTCTAAGGTGTGCAGGTGTGCGGCCGCACACTTATAAATATTTATTTGCACACGTGCTCCCAACCCTCGCACATAAAAATAAATATACGAAACCAGATTTTTGGTTTGTCTATTAGAAAAAATGACTCGCTCATAAAATTCGAAATTAAGGTAGGGAATTGTGAATTGTGACATACATACATCCATTTTAAAACTCGCTACATTAATACTAAAAAAATGGGATAAATAAATCTTTTACAATATCCCATACAAACAATATTTATTATAATCCAATTCCTATAGTGTCGCTACGGTTGGTCACTTCTTATGAAAAATTATCAGTATACTTATCAGTGAAATAGTGTACCAATTCCAATTAATTTTACTTACCTACTGAAACCCAAATTCAGAATGGTATAGTATTTCATTTAATTACCGATAAATCGGCGTTTATTGGTAATTAAATGTATATATAATGTGTAATATATTAAGATATTTAATTAATAAGATAATATATGTAACAAGCCACTCGGCAACTACCTACTTCGATAGATATATGGAAATACCTTTTCTAAATATTAATTATGTTAAAAATGATTCCAAGAGGGCACAGCTTCGATATTACCTTTTGTGGATAATCTTCCGTTGTTGATTGTATCGTCAGCTTGAAGGTAGTCAAAAATAATATGGACAGGTACACAAAAAGAAAATGTATCTCTAAACTGACCGATTCATGTCATCGGTCCAGCTGATCTTTGGTCTACACACAGTTCGCTTTTAGTTCAAGGCTTTCATCTTTCTAGCCCATCTGTTGTCGTCTTATGTACAACAGTTAGAATGTCCGTCCATCAACTGTCCTGTGTTTTTGCTACATATATACTAATTTTTGTCTTTCATTGACCTAGTAATATCTCCAAATGGATATCTCCATAGTAGTTTTGTCGATGGATTTGGCTTTAACGTTGTAAATATTATTAATGATAATAATCATTGAATTGGGTGAAAAACATAAACTATGTTACCTCTTACATTGTGAGATACTTCTTACATTTAATTATACTTTTATTATATTTTATTATTCAAGTTTCGAGAGTATCAGAATCTCCCTTCGACAGGTGAAGTATTAAACTGACTATATTAAAATATAGATTTTTTACGGGATTAGACGGAAATACAAATAATTAATTGATTAGTTACTGTATAAAGTTGGTTGTAACCGGAATATTGAGAGGAGAGGAGAAAAGTTTGTGAAGGTAATATTGTTAAGCATATTAACAATAAAGATTTAATAAACTGAGATGGCATTATTCATATTTTTCACCTAATTCAATTATCATCTTCATAGTTATTTGGGCCACGTGTATGTGTACTCATTTGTGAGGATGCCATAAAGATACGCTTCACCCCCATTACTAAAGACCGGTAGTACCTACGCCTTGCTGAAAAGTTTTCATCTTCATTTTTGTATTTCGACTTAAAAGGTGAAATAAAAGTACATCAGATGTGATCTACCCCCTTTTATTTTAACATTAGTATTATGTATGTAAAATTGTATTTATTAATATTATAGAAGATATACCTGACTGTAATGCAGAAGTCTAGATCCTCATGACCTGATTGTAGTGTAGAAGTTTTGACTGTTGTGGAGAAGTCTGAATTCTCATGGTCTGACTTTAGTGTAGAAGATATTCATGACAACTGAATGGAGAATAAGAGGATTGACCCTGAAATGGAATCAGGTAAATACATCGAGCTACAGAATATTCTGAACGGCCGCAACATTGAAAACGTATTTGAAGTAAAATATTCCAAAGAGTCCTTAACTTATAGGTCCTATCGGTACTTGTACTTTATTGATTGAATATGATTGGTTTATTTATGCTTTAGTCGCTATTGCAAACTTTATGCTACATATGAATAAGAAGATTTTAAAAACATTTTTATAATTCAGTTAAAAATTCTCCTGGGTCATTCTAAGTGACGACTGGAATTGCATATGTATATCTAGGACACTAGGTTGCCATTTTTTAAATGGCAACATAACAGAAGTTACCATTTGAGGGTCATTTTCATTCAAAATATGCATGTTCATATTTTGATTCAGGTAAAAGACTTCACATTCTTGGATTACACTTGTTGTATGTGTTTTCTTCTGATATTCAATTAAGTTGCCAAAATGAATTGAATATCTAAATAAAAATTTGGTAGTGTACATACTTGCCTCACACTGAAAGTAAATTTTAATTTACTATGTGAGATTTAAACTAATAAAAATTTACATATTAACGCACAAGTCGGATAGAAAATTTTTCATCGTAAAGCATCAAATTCGATGAGAGTTTCTGATTTTCTCGAAACTAGTCAAAAAAACTCAACATACCTACTAAATATAATTAAATATTTTTAATAATCTATTATTATGATTCTCTACAATGTAAACGCCAAATCCATCAATAATATTTCAACATTTGCATAATATTTTTGTAATTCATAGGGCCTTTAAAATAACACCACTTTTAAGAAAAGTTTCGCAAAATAAATAAAAAAAAGTTTTTTTTTTTTAAAATGTAGTTTTACCAGTTATTTACAGAGTGAAATTTTTGACAAAATTCTTCAAAACTGAGTAAAAGAAAAAAGCCTAAGTATACCTTGTAGAAAAATGAAAAATTTTCTAGTGCTTCCTTTAAAATATTATTAAATGTTGCATCTACCAGGTGTGAAGCCAGACTATCCAAGGGGGTGATTTCATACAAAATAAATAAAACAATGCATAAATGATTTACAAAGGTGATAAAAGTACTGTCTTTGTTACTTTTTAATAGTATATATTTGACTGCCTTTTTCGCCAACTTTCGGTTACGAAGATCGTAGAGATGTAGTTGCAGTTGTACTAGTTGTTCGTGATTATGGTTGAAACCACGTCATTAGAAGTATCTGAGAGAAATATAAAAATACAACATAAGATCTTACTTATGCAATTGTTACATTTTCTTTTTTTAAATGATTAATATTTTGTGTTTTTGTTAGACGTTGAAATTCAGAAGTATTATAGTAAAATTATTTCCATATTAAAAATTTATATACTCGCGTGTTGTAATGGATATTGAATATTTACATTACACGTGTTTAAAATTTTTATTTAAAAGTATAGAAGTATTTTAAGAAAACACTTCAATTTTTGACTTTTTGAGATTACATCTTTTTGTAAATTTATTAAATATTTTTCTAATTTATTACTTGTGTCTATTTCCTACTATTATTTATTGAGCATTACACCTTAATCAATATTTATATATCTAATTAGAGAATACTTACTTATTGCTCCTAGAAATATAGTAGGATTTGAGTTCTTCATACACGCCTCGTGACATTGTGAATTTTTTTTACATCCTTAGTTGATTACCCATAAGTTTTACTTTTTTCATTTTGTGTATCAGCGAACTTAAGAAGTCATTTGATAAGGGTTTTATATAATGACATTTGATGCATTTTATTTGTATGTTTTGATGTGTAGATTGAATGGGAAAGGACGTGGAAAGGATTAAAGGACTTTTTCTGTGGCAATTGAAACAAATTTTTATTTTTCTGATAAACTAGCATTGAGTTTATTTCACCATTTACACTTGACAATGTAGTAGAAGTATTTAAAATCGTCATCTTCCAAGAATGCTATTGTTCCCTTGAAAGAGACCAGCAAAGTGATGGTATCTTCGCCAAACTGATGACACTGAGGGACACAGTGATTTTATTTGATTAAAACTTTGTAAAGAAACGAGGAAAACTATGTTTAGTAATTAATGGCCGCGCCATCGCGAGCAGTCAGTATCATCGATTGTTTACAAAGAGAGCTTCATTTAAATTAATTGTTTACAAACTATATTGCAAATGAGTTTTTTTACAGTAAATCATAATGATGAATAAATCTTACTATAAAAATATTTAATAAAATCTAAAGAACTAAAGTTAAAAAAGTACAATAATATCAAATAATCAATAAACTTACAAATTATTTTAATGAAACGAAATCATATTTACAGATCTCAGTCGAATTACATTTGGCCATAAGCTCAAACTAAACAGAAATGTACTTCTTCGCATGATAACATAAGAAAATTATTGCGTACATTTAAAATAGTTTATAATCAACCATTGTAAAAATATTATTCAAATTAATGATAAAAGTTACAAAATACAAATATAATATGAACAGACTACACAGTGTACAAATAATACAAATTGCGGGTAAAATTGATCGAACCCTAGTCCCTCTTGTGTAGTACTACATAAGCGTTCCTCACTAAAAACACGAATTATTAAGAAAATATCTTCAACAAATGATCATTGATTGAAAACAGTTTGGCTAATATATAAATCTTGGTGATTGAAACTTCATAGAAAATTGCCAAACACAGAATCATAGAGATATGAAATTTACATAGGAACCATTATTGGCCATTGCACGCACTCAAGGCCACGCCGCGCCGCCCTTCGGCGACCCAGCCGCATCCGACACAAAAATAATAAGTATCGATACACCAGGTCAATTAAATATTTAAATATCCGACAAATGGCAACATAGAACATGTGAAACAACAACAAACGCTTAATGTCAAAACAAAAGGATGCAGTTATAATATGTAACCAGATCAGAAGCATGCCTGCTGTGGAAGCTGCTCTCGTCAGACAATCTAATTTTGGTTCATTTTTATGAATTCCAATATAATACAATTATTTTTCGCTGGGATCGGATTGTTTAGTTAGAGCAGCTATTTTTTTAAAAATTTGCAGACATTAATTAACCATTAACTTGCAGGAATCAATACCGCCAACTAACTAACTTAATAGTAATCAGCAGAAGATCTCGTTTCTGCTTTTTTGTCGTAAGTGTTGACACATTATTACGATTTTTGCGATGATTCGTAAGAATTTTTTAAATATATATATTTAATTTTTATCCAGTTTTATTCCACAATATTGAATACTTTTAGATTTAAAAAACAATCTGTGTTTACTCAAGTCCCAGGAAATAAATTTATTTGATTGAAGGTTATTTTTTTCGGAAAATATAATAAGCGACGTGCTGGAGGCATGCTTTCAAAATGGTACATTTAAAACGTATAAAATGTATGTAAAGTATAAAACATTGAATTATAATATATCCTATTATTGGCTATTTAACTATGTTAAATTTGATTTAATAAAGCATCAAACTCAATGAAAATATTGTAGTAGGATTTATATTTGATAATTAATAATTAATAGGATATTGACTCGTCTCGTTTTCGTTACGATGCAAAAATTATATCATATACTCCTGTTGTTGAAATTTCACTTCACACATACATACACTGACTACATTTAGGTATATATGCGATGCAATAATATTGTAATATAGCTGCGTCATATGAATCAAGAACATTCATAAATATTCAACAATTGTGATGGCAGTTTCGGATGATAGACTCGTTTAATCGTATTGGGTCATGCAATGTAAAATAATTGAACTTGATTCACAAGACGCAGCCTAAGTTCTGGCGGGAAATGCTGCATTGGAACACCATTTGCTATGTTACTGCAGCGGGCGTACGCTGACGTTAATATTTCAATTTATATTAGCAGAATTGAATTAACAGTTAAAAAATAACAATATTGTGTTAATTGGGTGGGATTCTAAAATCCATTCTGAAATCTAGAATTAATTTCTTTTTTCAATAATTTTGCAGTTAAAGACGTTGATTAAAGCAAATGAGTTTTCATCCATACAACGTCACGTAGCCCGCGGGAACTAACCTTACACAAGTAAAATGACTCATTTAATAATAATAATGATAATAATAATAAAGTCCAAGAATCACACAAATTTCCAAAATAAACTCACTTGTTTGCGAGGTAGGCCGAGCATTGCAGGGCCCAAGTTTCGAGTTAGTTCGTTTTGGAATATAACTACGATATTTTATTAATCATTATTTCTACGTGTTTTTTAATAATTATAATTACTCCTACATTACGTTACGTACAATAATACAGATTGAGGGCCCTTCGCGGAAAAGGGCCCGTAGTTAATATTTCACATTAACCCCTTAAAACATTGTTATTAGGTGTGTTTTCATTAAAATACCTAAAATTCTGTAGTAATATTCTTTCACTTTATAATAATATGTCAATAGTAGCTATTAATAGGAACCAATTTTTTCATTTTTCTGGCGAACTACCAGTAAGTATTAAGTATAAAATATTTCATTTATTGACATTAAACAAAAGTCACCAAAACTTAAACACAAATTATACACAATATTAAGTAAAATGCACCATACATTGTCTGTATAATACTTTGATACCAATTCGTCTGTTGATGAAAAACGAAAATTGTATACTTTTACTTTGCCAAATTCAATGTTCTGTAGGAATTAATAAAGTATTGTTTTGCAATTTATACTTTACATTTTTAACGATTCGCTTTTATCGGACATTTTTATTTTTATGTCACGAAGTACATTAAATTTGCCACAAAGTATAATTGTATTTTGATTGCGTCGCATTCGTTATCATTTCTACATCAACAGGCGAATTTGAACACAAAAGTGACCGAAACAATAGTAAAATTTGATAAAATTACAAAAAATATTGTTTTATTTCTAAAAACTTGTCGGTATAAATAATTGATAAGAATTAATGAGAAACAAACAATAAATTGAAGGTTATTCTGTCGCCGCGGCCGCCGAGTACGCAATACTCCGGCGGCGCGGGCGCCCCAGGAACTCTTACAGTAACATTATAACTATCGTAAGTTGATTAAATATGTATTACATAGTCATTATATAGTATTATTATTAATTATAGTATTATATGCTATAAAGATAGGAACTTGCTTTACTGGGAGTCGATGTTACTTGTATAGTCGTGACGTACTCTCCGCGGCGCTTCGATCTGACGTTAGTACTAGATAGCAAGCAAAACAGCGGTGGATTATCACTTCCCCCCGTTTCTCGCATATTCCTCTCCCGCTCATATTCCTTCTCTATCATAAATAAAGGTTAAACATTGTAGGGCTACAACATCATGATATGATCAGCATTTCCGACGAGGATCCGACTGTCCAGCGCGCCCGGCTAGCGCGAGAGCACGCCGCCACGTCGCCTCCCAGTGCGCGACGTGACCTTAATGGTTATTTCTTTAGAACGTTATCAACAACTTCAACACGTCTACAAAAACGAATTGAATTTATATATTTCGATCGTACATCGCTGGCACGCGATCGATTTTTCAAAAGTATTATATGTTTTTTGGTCATACGTGAACACCGCTACGGTCACTTCCGTGTAGCGCTGTCGCTGTTTCGGAGACGATCTCGCGCCCTGTCTCGCTAGACGCCGTCGCCCGCGCAACCCCGACGGCCGCGTATATAATTAGCAATAAAAATAAGCCAGGACACACCTTACTTCGCTCAATAATCAAAAGATACTATAGTAATTCTCCTTTCAAAATATGAAAACGGAAGAAAATCACGATCTTCTTGCAAAAGAAGTAGGAACATGGTACTGCGAGATTATAATTTTTCTATGTCGATAAAATATTTTCTCCAGAAATATTTTCTAGTGACGTCGCTAGTGCCGGGCATTCCGGGCGACTAGTGAGGTTAGTCGTACAATCGATATTTTATATTCCGATCAATTTTTCACGTTTTAAATAGGAATTTCGAACCAGGAACTCTCAGAGGGCGATGTAACTATCGATATAAGTCTACACAATCAATACAATCTGAAATATATGAAATGAAAACAGTCATCTACCCCCGTTTAATCTACGCACCTATCTACGTAATATATATATAATATATATATCATTCACAGGAAACTTTACGCTTTAATCTACCCCTTCTCATTAAAACACCGATATATGTACAATAGTTTACTTACAGAGAGTGTCCGAGCACTCGACTAACTTCTCAGCAGTGTTGAGATTTACTTAAATCGAGCGAAACGAAACTACCCAATAAGCTTCACTCGACGTAGGAATCGAAAGTTACCTTTAATAGGATTTTTGCGTTACACTTTGTTCTATAATGTCAAAAGCTTGAGTTGTATTTACAAAAATAACAACGCCAGTGGGTAAAATAGTAACTGTTGGGTTATTGAGGTATAAGAATACTTTTTCAAACTATAACGAATTTGCAAAATGTTGCAATTACAAAATTACCTTTTCACTAACACATAAGTAATCATTTTCAAAATATTAGGAATCATTGTTAGGATTTATAGAGGAATTATTCCAATTTTTTCAACTTGGTTGCTTGTCCTGGATTTTCACATTTTATAATACAAAAGATATGAATAAATAATGATATACATACATATATGTTTTTCATCCAGAATTACACATGAGATTCCTAGACATTTGCGTGCAATAACATTCGCGTCTAATTCAAAAGACCTATTCAATCGGAAGTTACATCGTATTCAGGCTGAAATTGCAACGCGACGGTTTTATATATTTTAAATAAAAATATAATTTCACAAAGAAGGCAAAGGTTTTCTAATAGTTTAGCGTATAGCTGGATAAGTTAATAGTTTTATGAAGGGATAATTCGCAATCGAGATGGCCAGTCGCTTCGCATAATTCTGTGGCGCCCGAATAAGATGTATCAGCAAGCTAGAATTTCCGACCTGGATAACTATTTCGAACGAATTCGAAGAACGTTAATTGTTAGTGTCCAGCGCTCGCCTGCTGCGCCATGAGCTCCCCCGGCGGGTGGAACCGCGGCTTGGCCGGCCCCGGGGCGCAGAACTCCCTCGGGATGTTGGCGTTGGGGTCCTTGCTGCCCGAGGACGGAGACTCCTGGGCCGCCCTGGCCGCCAGAAGGGTGATCTGGTTCACCACGTCTTCCATTTCGTGGCTGAGAGGCGACTCGGGAGGGGGCAGGCCCGGTTTCTGCGTGCCTCGGTTGATGTGTCCTTCGGTCTCCGCGTGTTTCCTGAAGTCCTGAAGCGTCTTGAATTTGTCTCCGGCGGGGCACGTTTTGCATTCCAGGACCGTCTGCACCACGCGTATGACTCCTCGGTCCTGCTCCCTGCCGGAGTAGCAGGTCTGGCGCTGGTGGGCCAGGAGGGCGTGGTCCGTGACGAAGGCGACCTTGCAGTGTTTGCAGATGAAGCAGACCTCGAGGTCCACGTCCCTGGAGGTGGGCGGCGCGGGTGGCGCGCGGGGCAGGCGCAGGGTGGAGAGGCCCGGGTCGGCCGCGATGTGGCGCACCTGCTCCAGGGAGGTGCCGGGCAGGTCGAGCAGCGCGGCGCCGGAGCCCGTCTCTACCACCAGCCCGGCCCCGTTGCCATTCCCTCCTACTGCAACAACAGGGAAATAACGTCTTTTAGAAAGTGCAACAAATATTGTTTTCATTTGCGCAGTAAGGGGTTTAGATTACTTTGTCATTACGAAACTGTCACAAGGTCATTCAAAAAACTAAAAAATAATATGCAAAATAAAGTATAAAACTAATATTTATTGAATTATCGACATGTTTCGGCCAATGTTCCCTTCGTGAAGATAAAACTTATACATTAAATTAAAATTGGAAGTACATATCTACAAAAATTAACAAAACAAAAATAAACATATGGAAATCGAATAACTCCGAGTAATATGAAAAAAAAAAAAAAGATAACTATTTGCAAAGAGGATTTAATTATTTATCAAATTTAATTTGGTACTAAGCCTTTTTCTAATTTATAAAATTTCTAATTTATCTAACTGTAATACAGTATTATTTTTATTTAATATTCTTACATCCTTGATAATATCAAATGAATGGTTTGTTTCCAAAAGAAGATAAGAAAAATTCAAAGTAGTTATTGCTATTTAAACATTTTAAGTGCTTCTTAATTTTAATGCTCATTATCATGTTTTGAGTTTTACCTATATAAAAATGGTTGCAATTATTACAAACTAATCTATAAACTGCCGATTTTTTTAATATCATTCTTATGCTTGTTTTCAAAACAAAGCTCGTTCGGAATAACTTTTTTGTCTTTTAGAATGGAGCTCGAACTTCCTAGCACTGAATCTCTAAGTGAGGGTCTAGAGATTGGGTGCCACTCAATGTTGCACAATATTTTTAATTAGATGTCTGTTAAACTAAATAAAATGTATTAGATTATATATATATTATACATATCAATGCACGAAGCATTGCTTGGCTTTATTTTACTTTTAAAAAGAGCAATATTTTTGTCACACACTGTGATAAAAATCCAGTACTGTGTTTGAAAAATTTGGATAAACTCGAATTTTTTAATGAGAATACTGATCTAAAAAGGAGTTTAAAAAATTAAAATGATATTTCAGGCGTATTCTAGTGTAATGCTAATAATTCGGTTGAATCTCATTACACATATAAAGGATATTGCTAAAAAAGAAACCAAATAATAAAAAATAGATAGGTATCTCATTTAAGGGGAATAAAAAGCTTTGGATGCCGGTCGCGTTAAGGATTATTACAACACATATACGGAACATGTCGTAATATTTAAGTATATATAATTTCCAAAAATTTGATAGACATGGTATTCTATCATGGGTGGAAATGGTGAACGTTACATTGTGTAAAGTGATCACCCAAAGATTTCCATACCTACTTTCACCTAAAAAAATAATTTCATCTCTGTGAGGCATCTATAATATATAAAGAGCAAGAAAAATATGAATACTTGAAGAAATATATATATTCATAATTTTATAATTTTTCAGTTGCATCGCAGACATTTCCCGAAATACCAGGTGATCCACAAGGGGTTAGTCGTAGCACTTTCCCTGAGTGCTGTAAGCTCTGCCCCGGCTGGATTTTAATACCAGACTGAATTGCTTTAGGAATCACCTCAGGTGTAAAACACGACAGAGGGTGGTTAATCACGTGTCGGAATTAGCGACAGCCTTGTACTGTGCGCTTGTAATATACATGTTTGAAAAGATATATGAATTTTAATTTATTAAACTAACTGGCAGGCTAAAACGATGATTTTGCAACGATCGAAAACGTTATAAAAAATAACTCATTATTAAGCAATTAATCATTCACAATATTTTTGAGTGTGTTCAAATTTTTAAGAAGACAATTACTGGACTTTGTTTCCAAAGGGATCATTATTAATTAATATAAATTGTAGATATCTCAATTTATAAAGATATCTATAATTTATATTAATTAATTTATTATTCAATTATTCCGTTTAAATCAACATGTATTACTATAATTTTCTGTACGAAGTGCAATATTTTGATAAATATATATATATAAATACATCAGTATAGTAGTAGGTAATAAAAATCCAGTTTTCGTTTCACTTAACTGAATGTAAATTATTGTCATAAGATTCTAATAACGAAAAAAATGCACATAATCAAAGGTTTCCGAACAGTCTGGACGAATTTTTCAGAATGGTTTGGAACCCAGTGAAATACGCGATTGTATACCAGAAGGCTCGAGAAATCGATTACTTATAAATTGTGTCGTTTCCGCTTTGACAGTTCAGTTTGTGTTGAAGCGAGTGAAAACCATAGATTCGGGCAAATAGATAGTGCACCGTGAATCCGTGCAATAGACAACGGCAAAGGAAAGTGCTACCAGAGATGACTGGAACTTTCCAGCGAATTAAATAAGCGAAAATTTACGGAATAGTGATCCAGCTAAAGTATGTATCAGTGACTAAGTTATCAATAAAATTTTCATTGGTAAAAGGAGTTTCATTTAGACCCGTATCGAGGAGAACCTGTTCTCATATATTTATGAACAATAAAACCCAAATGATTATATCACATAATTTTAGAAAAAAATTCAGAATTTTCTTAGGTTTTCACGGTCGCTCTGAATCTTCTGGTTTGTGTCTTCTGGGGTATTATGCCGTGTTCATAGACCTTTCTGGCCGACGTTTTGGATCCCATTGCAGTGTTTATCAGCCCTGATGATGGACCCTGCAATGGGATCTGAAATGTCGGCCAGAGAGGTCATAAAAACACAGTATAATATCCCAGAAGACACAAACCAGAGAACAAAATTAACTTTTGTGCTAATCTACGATCAATATTTTTTTGTAAAAATTAGTATTGTATAAAAAGAGTTTTTTACAAAAAAAAAAAGAAAATTGTGTTCATTATTTCATTTTTACATCACTTACATTTAAACGTTTTTTAAATTTCCCGACATGTATTCCAACGTTGATTAGCTTTGTAATAGAATTGTCATTTTGGTATGTATTTACTTTTATTTAATCGGAGTAATTTGTTAAAAACACAAAAGTCTACTCGTAATCAATTTTCTTGCGCAACCACGACAATGCTATTATGAAAATAAAATTTTCCCGTCCCCAGAGAATAACAATCCAGCCATTACATAATGAGGCTTCCATTGAATAATCAATTACTTGAAATGTAATTTGTGTCAATCAATAGACGAGTGAAATGATTAGGGAGTTGATGGTCATATAAACGTACATAATGGATTTCTATCAATATTAAAATTTAATCATGTTTATAATTCATTGCCTTATCGATAAAAACTATATTGTCACGATAAAAATATTTAAACACACTCTTCAATTTGATTAATTATATTTGTAAAATGGTAGCTGAGAATAAAAAATGTCGATGACGTTAATAGAATAACGAGTAATTTAATTATATGAGAATGTCTCCGTAAAGTGTCACCAATATATCTTTTTATTTGTTGATTTATAAGAAATTTGGGAAGCTTATGAATCAAACATTGAAATTTGCCAATTTTTGATATTTTTAAATATATTTTATTTTATTATTCGTACATTTTTTATTTTGATATTATATTTTCTTTTTATATTTTTTAGGTACGCTATATATTCACAGGGCCATGTGCACATACTCAAGTTTGCCTGCACATGGGACTTCTCTCGCCAGGTTGTCAGTATTGTTTTGATGTTTTAAAACAAAACTGTTTCAATTGGATCATTCGTGCGTCACTATATAGCTCAGCAAATAATTTTGATTTATTCCTAACAATATTTTTATATGTAAGTATGTTCAAAGAGCACAGTTACTAGATATTGTCCCCAGAGGGATGATTAATAAATTAAAATAAATTATAAAAAGTCTTATTGAGATGGAGCTATGAATATGAGAAACGTGAGTGGAAGTTTTTTTATACGGTGTTCCATGGCTTAAAATCTGTATGAGCTGGCTTAAGTGATCACTCTACACAATGCAACGTTCACTATACTACCAACGCTCCCTCTATATATTTTTACTATTTGTGCGGCCTTTAACCCCATCGAAGCAGTAAATTTTATAATTTTTTTTGGTACACCTTATATTATTATATTGTTTCGTAATTTTCATTAAAAAATGCATTATTTTTCTTATAAAGTAGGTTCATAGAATTAATGCATTGTATTTCGCGTGATAGCTGAAAAAATTTAATTTGCGTTTAGCTTTTAATAGTGTATTTTTAATATTCTAAATTATTGCATGTCTAAAATTAATATTGAATCCAATCTAAAAATTGAAATCGACAACATAATTGTCGTCACGCGAGTCGCACAATTAAATTTGTTATTCATACAGTGCATGATGTTTTTACATAATTTTCCGGAAAATGTTGGTACACTTGTAGTGCATATCTGTATTTGTATAAACAAACATATTTATTACATTATTTATTGAAAAAAAGGAATTATAAAATAACTTTACATATTTACCGTAATAAACACACTGATGTATTATTTCGATAACACCACATCCATAGATATGCACTTGCATATTTTCACCACATTTCATTTATTGAAACTAATTCGTATCAGGTAGAGTATTCAGTTCATTTATTTTAATCCCAAAGTTTATTTGCTTGAAACAGCAATGGCTGATGACGTAATATTTATAAGTTTCTTTCATCTGTAATTTTTAGACTATCGCGACTATTTTCAGTTTGCAATATAAAAGTCATCATGAGCTACGGAGTTTTGAAATATCAATTAACTTCTTCCATTTATTGTATGTTCTATATTTTACAAATTTTGAAAAAAATGTTAATATACATCGAGCAACAATAAATCATTTCACTAGAGAAAATTATTTTGAATGTGTTGAGACTCTCTTTAAATAAATAATTTGTTATGACTAATTTGTTTTTGCAAGCATCAATTAATTTCAACGTTTTTCAATAAAGGGATATGAAATTAATAAATACATACAAAAATATAAATCTTGGCGAACTCCGGTAGAAACGGAAGAAAAGTTAGGTTAGGTTAGGTTTTATTTTTATCGATTGATTAATATTAAAACAAACAATAAATAAATATTCATTATTTCAAGACCTAATGAATTTAACTGGTACAACATCTCCATACCATTGAAATAGAGCTTCAAAATCATGCAACATTTTGAAGCAGTCGGAACACAGGCCGACTCAGCAGGTAATGATGTTCTAATTCTAGTTTACTTGAATTAAATAAATATTATGCTTACAACGGGAACAATGAATGCTTTTAATTTGCCCTTATCACGAGCCATGGAATTCGCAAACGACGTAATGACCACGGCAATTACTGGTATCGCCATAATAAGCGCCAACGGATGATGGACCCTAGTGAGCTGGCCGGCATGGCTGATTTTGTAATGTGGACGATATTGAATGGGAAGCCTTCCCAGCTGAATTATTTATTCAATTTTTTTTTTATATATGGATTATCGAAAATCGCGAAGAACCGCATATAATCGAAGGTTTTCGAACATTCTGGACGTTTTGGAATGTTCTGGAAAAACTTGAAAGCCGGCTGAATACGCAAATATATACAAGAAGTTTCGAGAAATCAAGTCTTTATTAATTAGGTTGCGGCTGCGATGTCAGTTTAGTGTTGTTTTGACAGGCGAGCGAAAACCGTAGATCCAGGCGAAAAGATGGCGAACTGTGAATCCGTGCGATACAGCGAGCAAAACGTTTCTAGAGATGAGTGGAACTTTCTAACTAACTTCCATAACTCACTCGAAGAGCTAACGAATGATTGGTTTTGAATTACAACTATATTTATGATTTTCTATTTTAGCTGGTGATCGAAATGGCAAATGGCTTCTCGTTACGTAGATTTTTTTTGTTTCGTATTTCATGATATTGTTGGTGTTTGACTGCGTTCAACTGAATTCGGCAGTATGTATAGTTTTTGCTTTGATATTGTTTCAGCACATCGCATACACTTAAGTATAACTTCTAACGCGCGTATGCAAGTACAAACACCTATTTTTTTATGAGCTATTTCAGATAAATGACTGATCATAATAAAATAATATCAGTCGACCATGAATGCGGCCTTGGCCTTAGCTACAACGCCATTCCACACGTCAATTTGCTAAATAACACAAAAGCGTTTCCTTAATGAGATGTAAATTAGTTTAAGCCTTGCCGCGGTGCGGCGCTCTCGTCGCGTTATAATAACACATAACAGGGTTCAAATCCCGGATTAAGAAGCCTAGCAACTGGTTCGTGCATCCGATAAACACATCGCTGCAATAATTCGTGTACATTTGTGTAGAACGGAATGTACTTCCATTAACTATATTGAAGTAGTTTTAGTCTCGTGCCACGACGCCTTTCTTCCCAATCTGTCATGATTTCTTGACCTTTCGTCTTGTAAATATTTCAAACACTTGTGGATTACAAGAAACAGCAAACACCTATATCAGTAAGCATATTGTTTTGTTTATTATCTATGATAATCTTGAAGATATTGAGAATATATTTCTCAAGATTTAAAAAAAATCTTCAACAGCTTACCTCCAAGAATAAGGTAGGTGAAATAGAGGTGTTAGAATTTGCCAACAATGTTTATAATTTATGGTTTGGTAATTTCGTATTTTAATAGTTTTCACCACTATTATTTTATTCCCATTTAAAGTAAATATTTACGTAAATCTACACGCATAGGTATACCCATTCAACCGTGTTGTAATTAATTTATATTTTCTTTTCTTTTAGAGTCATGTATTCTTATGTTTGTATCTACTACTAAATTGTTATCCTGCTTTAACTACTTAAATTATTATTTTCACTTTACATTTATATTTTCTTTTCATTTAGACTCACGTAGTCTTGTGTTTGTACCTGCTACTAAATTGTTATCCTGCTTTTACATTTATTTTTACTTTTCAATTTACTATTGTTATTTATTACTGTGTTACTATTTCATAACTCTTAAGTGAGAATAACTGCTACAGAACAGGTTTTACCTAATGTGGATTTATTAGTAATTTATGTTAAACAAATGTAAAATTTAAATAAATAAATAAACAAAGTGTTTTGAATTTCTTTTGTGTTATGTGTCAAACGATTGATTAAATCGAAATGAAGTACGTAATTTATGTGTAATATTATTATGCATAAGCGGACAGGTTTTGAATAAAAAAATCGCTATTTTTTATAAACGTGTAATCGATGATAACTTTGTATGTACATGCGTATTCCAGATACCTACAGCTCTGCGTCTAAAAATAGTTATTGGAGTTGAAAGCAAAGTTATATGGAATAATACCCTGGCAACAAGAGCAGACTGTAAAAATGCAATATAATGCAGTAGTTCTCCATCATTCACTGTCCTCGCAGTCAGTATAAATGAGTTGTGAAGAAACAAGCAACTTTTCAAAATCAGGAGCAAATAGTTCCCATGTCAGGTCTGTACTGCCAGGGGAGACCACCTCATCTGCAGACATCTAACAATCCCTTCATTACCTGAAGAAGAATTGACATTGAATAAGACAAGTTCTGTGTTGGGTCAGGATTGTGGACAGTTCATTAGCTGATACACGCTATAATGAGGCACTTATTGAAATGTGACCCGCGGTAAGGAATTTTCGTATTTTTCTTTTGAAATAATTCAGTGAGGAAAAATTGAATTTATTTTTTATTAAGATCTTAAATTAGCATTGAAAAAATTGGGTGCGTATACTTATGTACGTGCATTGGAAGCTCTTCTTTGCATACATAAAAAAATCGTGCTTTGTTGTTTACTTTGCGTTGGAACACGGCTATGTTTCAACTCAAAGTACACAACACAAACTAGAATTTCCATGACAGTTCTCCATCGACAGATAAAACGGTATCCCAATCATAATAATTTAGTTTTCTGTCCCTGTGACTACGTGTAACGTCCATAACTTTTTTATAGTATTTTTTTTTCATTTTTTTTATATTATTCTTTTTATACTTAGATCCACAAAGCCTTGGATCACTTCAGGGCAGTATTTTTTTTTTAATAATTATTTTTTTCTCTTCTTTTTAATTGTAATTTTTTTTCATTTTTGTTGTATTTTTCTTTTTTTAACTAAGACCAATTTTTTTTTGGTTATTTTTTCCTTTTTTTGAACTTATTTGATACCTTGAAACCTTGGATCACTCCAGGACAGTAATTATCTTTCCGTTTTTTTTTTGTAAATTTTTTAATACAAATTTTTTTAAGGATCGTCATGTAAATGCACTGTCTTTTTTGACGGGTTACAGTTAGTTTCTTACATAAAAAATGAAACACTTAGTAGGTACATAATTCAATCACCAATGAATTTCATCTCTATTATGTTAAAAATACAAAAAAAAAAAAAAAATGAACAACAATAACAGCGCCCGGAGTACATGCGATTTTCATAACACCATTATCAAATGACTTGATGTTGTCTTTTATAAGAATTGCTATTGGTTAGATATCACTGGGTAAACCACCTTAACTTTTGATTGAGTTGTAACTTGACATGGCGTGAAAATATTCCGTTGCATGATGTGCGCGCATTTTTTTGCATCCTAAAATTTCAATCTCAATGCGCTTAAAGAAAAATATCTCCCAAAATAGGAGTTTTGATTGATATGATTTTTATTATTGCAAAACATATTTTAATATAACTACTCTATAAAATATTTGTATTACCAAATTTTGGCAACGAACATTGTGTACGGTCCATTTGGCAAGCAGCCCTCAATATATTATTACGAAGCATTGGTATTTTTATTAATATGTGTGTATTTGTGTGTACTAAGCAATTGACTAATTTTTTAATATCGCAGGCGAGATGCGCGCAAAAAAAATCATAACAAAGTTTATGGCTTAATATATTTTTAGGGAGAGTGACACGTTCGCTCTCTCGCTGTTAGAATTTTCTTTAACTTTTATATTAGCCCCGTTGGGCCCGGTCTCCTCATTTTCTACCCTAAGGCCTCCCCTTTAGTCTTCTTCCATTAGCGGCCTCTTTCAGAATTTTCAAACCGCAGGTGCTTTCTGAATGTTTAATGTCCCCTTAGGGGGGGAGGGGTACGAAACGCACCCCCGGGTACGCGGACGCTAAAAGCTGAAAAATGGAATTGCAAAAAGTACCGGTAGCGTAATGAGAGTACATATTTTCGAAACTTACTGTGATGAAATTTGCAAAAAACTGATTAATAAGATGCGTAAATATAGTGAGGCTGATATTTTTTTTTTCATATTTTTACCTGAAACGGAAACTAACGTAAACCAAATAAGATAAACATAGTCACTTCCGTCATCGGTATTATAATTATTTCTAAAAATAGATTTGTATGATTTTGTTAATTAAAATGATATATATTTTGACTATTTACTTACATACTTTATAACTTAACGAAATAACTTGGTTGGTATATATTTTTTTTAATATCCAAAAAAGCAAATTGAATTTAGAGTACATCAACATAGTGTGTTCGTACCAAAAACTAATTTAATATCGTCGTTAATTTAAATTCAATTGCCCTTCAATTATTTTTATACCGATAGATTCAGAAGTTCAATTACACAGTGAAAAAGTTTATTACGATCCACCGTCTTATAAGTTACACCCGATTGCCGATAAAGCCGCCGTTTTTCACTTTTTAATGCGAGTTTCGGCGTAAAAGTAATCATCCGCTCCCCTAATTAAAAATGCTCTCAACAAACCGTAACGAAATTGCGAGCCCACCCCCGAAAGCCTGGCAAGTCCCCACAGATCTCACCCCCGCAGTATCACATGCCTCACCCCACGCGGTGGGGGAAAAATACATAAAAAAATTAAATTGCGCGAGTCCGCTTTACCCCGCGGCCCTGCCAGCTCGTGATCACCCCCAAGCCGGGTGAAATCTCATAAGTGTACTGAACTTGTCTGAGAACTCTAAAATATGACTATTTTTTTGCTTTTTTAAATCCGTAATTATTCTTGTTTTACAAGTAAATATAGTTATTTTCAGTATAAAAAAATGATGTGTTTAATCAAAATCAGATGACAATTTATAGGTTACTTTGGTAAAATTGATTATACTATGTACTAGATAGTTAGAATGTTTAAGATAAAAATCTCGAGAGTAACGACTTTTTTCGATATTTCGATTTCCATATTTATAAGATATTTTTTTCTGTATGTCATCGTATGTAAATGCGATTTATTCAATATGTTAAAATTATCATGAAATTTATTCAAAAGTATTGCAATTTCATAAATGATATACAAGGAATACTTTTTGAACTTAATATTGATTTTTTATTATCAATATCAATATAGTTTTACATATAAATTATTCTCATCGCGTTCGCCCGAAAATCGTTATTTTTTATTTTTAAGCATCCCCTTACTTATACTTTGTCCAAATACTAGAATGCATTAAAATAAGCAATCACTGACCAGCAAAAATAGTACACTTATACTAACGACTGCAAAAATGCTGAAGCTCGTATTCAATTCATTTTACGTCGGGTCTTCACTTTGCTTGTTCAATTTCTTGAGATATTATTTCACCGGGACCGTGTTTTACTGCACTACCCCTCCCGATGTTTTCATCCCTCGGGAGCAAGAAATGGGGAGGGTAGGGGAGGTGGGTACACACTTCCCCCGACCGACACAAATTTGACATTACGAGTGCAAAAGTATGTTGGGAAAATACTGGAGTATCATAAACACACGGTGGCCAAATCGTGGGGTGGGAGCGGGAGTAGAATGCGAGTGAAATTTTGTATATTGGATCAGTTGCTTGGATATGTGAAGCAGAAAATTTCTCAAAGACAAACCTTTGAATGAGCTATAAGAAAAAATGATAACACCTTTAAGATGTTAAATCTATACAGTAAGTCAGACTTTTTAAGATCGTTTAATTATATGTATTACATTTTGAGTAAAAAATACGTTTAAATCAATGTTTTCATTTTCTCGGCCCCTGTATGACCGTGAAAATTGCAAGGCAACGATTTTCTATATTAAATATAATAATCTCGTTGTCTATCCGTCTGCCTGTCTGTTTGTCTGTCCCCGTAACTTCGTGTAACGTCCGTAATTTTGTTCGAATTCACGGCAAATAACGGCCGGAGATGGGGCTTGAACCCAGGGTCAACAAACCCGAACCGGCCGATTAACGCATACCGCCTTTCCGTAGACTGCCAAAAAGATGCTATAAATATATACTAGGCCTTAGCAAATACGCGAACCCTGTCACGTTCCGTCTAGCACAATCGACAGGGTTTAAATTAGTACTTTTTTTAAATGCTGACAGTTGATATTAAAAAAAATGTTCAAATATTTCGTTGAAAGTCGTTATTACTATTTTATAGGTGTCAGCTATAAATAAGTAAATACATTATACAATATTCTTTAGGAACCGACGTGTAAAAGTACCGTCATTTTTTATGATCTATAGCTAGTTTGCTAATAGTTTATTTTTTGATAGATTCATAAACTCTTGACTAAATCTAAGCTTAAATAAATAGTTTATAATAATATTTTTTGGGACCGCTCCTTTTATCATATTGTATTAAACAACATTGTATTAAATAAAATCTTTCGTGCGGATTCCAACCAATCAGAAAATTGTTAATGTTGAAAGTAATAATATTAATAGACAAAATGAAAAGTTCACGAATTCATGGAAGTCTGGGCGTCACAGACATTAATACCATAATGAAGGAAAGGCAATTGAGATGGTATGGCAATGTAGTTGCAGAGCACCCGATCAAATTGTTAACCAGGCGATCCTCATGGATCTTCCCCAAATAACGTCCAGAGGAAGACCAAAAAATTCATGGGTGGAGAAAATGGTGGTCAGATGCAGAAGCATGGATTGGGTGACGTTATCCAGGACAGAAGATCGTATAGCGTAAGGATGAGGAGAACTGACCTCAACAGTGAGTTGGGATGAAGCCAGGGAGAAGACGAAGACAAAATTCTTAATGGGGGGTGTGATTCTCTTTACAGCACACATCCTGACATCCTGCATCTGCGTGAATGATTTGCGAAGTTTTGAAGATAATTAATAAAGCATAAAATTTTTATTTTAAGTTGCTCGCTATTTTTTCGTTGACTTTTTGTGTAATATTTCGTTGTTCGTTAGTTTTTTGCGCTGCCGAAAATTGTTTTAAATTTAAAATTAATTAAAAGTTGTCACTGTTTGCGGTAGAAATGTGCACGAAGTATTTGCTTAAAATGGCGTGCATTCATTCATCATAACTGTTAAAGTTTCCTTTTGAATTTTTAAAACGCTTTGAAAATTATTTTGTTAATTTCTTTGGAGTAGTCGCTGGTGATAATTAATAATTAATTATATACATATTTGATTAATGAAGAATGATTGGAGACACCATATTATAGGATGCACATAAATACCAATTTACACGTTAATTAATTATTTACAATTGAATCATGCTCACGTAAAGAAGGGGTTATATAATTTTTCATACCTGCGAGTGCAGGTGAAATGATGTATAATATGTTATTAATTAGGATAAATCATAGAATTCTCACGACAAAGACGAAGCTATTTATATGAGAAACATTTGGAACATGAATACAAAATTGTTTCCGAACTTCGTTTTCTGTCTGTAATTTCCCGTTACGTCCGTAACTTTTTTCTTTGATTTTTTATAATTATTTTTTTTAGCAAAATGTTAGTTGACTTAGTAAAAACCACTACCAGATTTAAGGTCTACTGGTTTTGAGACGTACCTGTCTCTTCGTCAGGACCAACACTACACTATGTTCACAACACTATACACCACAACCATAGTATTATTAAACTTTCACCAATATTTATCACATGCGTGTTAATCTTGTCAGAGACAAGCATGCACTAACTGGGCTACAGAACAATCAGGAATCTAACGGGAGAGAGTGAAAAGGGGCGGGGGGGGGGGGATAGACCTTAAATCTGGTAGTACTTTTTACTAAATTAATTAACATTCTGTTATAATGTTTAACCACAAAGTTAAATATTAATAGTATTTAAAAAAATTTGATTAGTTTATTATTATTATTATTTTCTTTAATTTATTTTTACCCCACTCTCTTCCCACGACACATTTTTTATACAAATCTACACGTTTGGCAGGTATTACCCAAATTTTGAATACTTATTCTTTAGGAGTCGATACTATATTTCTGTATGTTCTTTTAACCAAAGTTTAATTTCTTTTCACTTAATCTTTCTGTATTTTTAATTTCTTTTCTGTATTGTGTACTTTTAAAGGCTTTATGTGTGTATGGAATAAATAAATTAAAAACAAGTATTTTTGAATGCTCCCTCGGATACTGCTATATTCAAGTTTGAATTCACTTATTAGGATGCAGCTGGCCTTCGCTGAATGGAATTTCCCCCGGCTCCGAGCCACGCAATGATATTTCAATGGCGCACATAATATCTATCGATTTTTGGTCCATTAGAATGCCTCCGCGGAGTTTCCCGTTTAAAAAGCGAAAGAAACGTTGATCCAGCCACCCCCGCGGAACGTTTTTTCTTCCAGTTTGCTCGCTATCTTACTCGCTTGACGGATTTTAATAGCGATCCGGGGGGCGAGGGGGCTCGAGATTGCCGCGGGCTGCAGAAATGAGGGATGAAAGAAATATAACTTAAGACGTGAATGTTTTACACGCGGACGGGGCCGCGCGTGTTGGTGCGTGCGCATGTGTGAGTGTAACGTGTGCTCGTATTTCCTGCGCTCTTTTTGGGCGAAATGAGGTAGGTAGGTCGCTCGTTAATTCTGACGTTTATACATCGCGCGCCTGTCACGCTGATAATGCAACATGGCGCCCGGGCGCGGGAATCCGGATTTTCGTTGCGAAAATTCCGCGGATTTAGCCATATTTAAATTAATAACGAAAGTATGATACTTAGAACGCTGCACGATGTATTGACGAGTAATGTTCAAAATATATTTTTTATAGTCATCTGAATTACGAAAATTTGATATCTTTGTAAGATCGCGACGCCTAGATAGCGAGGCAGTTCTGGATTTGACTACAAGAACGACGTGTATATCACTTTTGATTGAACTTTTTCTATTTTATCAAATGGAATATTTTTTCTTTTTTTGTGTAGGTAGGTAATACTAGAATTAAGCGTTGGAAGACCTCGAAAGATATGGGCCGACGATAGAGCCGCTGTGGGGGGCATGGAATGGCTACAAGAAGCAAACAACAGGGAATGATGGAAGGGTATGGAAGTGGAAGGCTGAAGAAGAAGAAGAATAAGAATATTAATAGAATTGCGTATATTAAAATATATTAACATATTAAGTATAATTAGTATAAATTTCATTAAAATGTCAGCATCACATATTTTTTAGCTTCCTTTTAAAATATAAGTGTTTACGTATTTTTTAAGTATTTTACGTAGGTTTAAGGAGGTAGGTAGGTACATTAAATATAATATTTTTTGTGAACATCATTATTTGTAGTTTTTCTATCATCAATTTCATTCGTTTGTATCGATTATTATTCATCTTTAAATATTTTCAAATCATCTACAATAGCCAGATATAGTACTGCTGTAATAGTTGATGTTAGAGACTATTATTCCGTTTTATATATGTTTGCAAGATTTTGTTTTGATATATTGTCGGCTTCTTCCCAAAAGTGAAATTCTTTTGCGATATTTTTTTGTTACATAATATGTTGTGTTTAGTTTATGGTCTATGATTACTCCCAAGTACGAGTATTTTGAATCGTTTGCTTCTTTAATTGCTTTCCCATCGATGATTATTTTTGGCGCGTCTGGTATTCTCTTATTCGCAATGTTCATTAAATTAAATTTCAATTTATTTATTTTAAGCCATGTTGATAATTGATTGAGGTCGTAGTGTAGCTAGTATACGAATGAAATCCTCAGGAAAGGCCGTAGAAGAAGCGAAGTAATCTGGGTAATTTGCACCAGTTTCCGAGCGAGCCCGGAGCGAACTGCCAGGTCATCATTTCGCTCCGTTTATTATTTCCTCCGTAATTGGATATCCCACACTGCGGATATAACGAGCGGAGAAAAATAAATCGACTCTGAAATTAAAAAAACTCCTCCGTACAATCGTCGGCAACAAAAGTTCCTCCCGACCCCGGCGCGGGCGGGGATGAAAAGGCGGGCCGAAATAAAAGGCGTCCGAGCCTGAAAAACTGTCTGATTGCTTTTTTATCCACCTTGAAAGTCTTGAAAATCTTGATTTTCGCTGATTCCGTAATCCGATTCCCCGGGGAAGGAAACCGGATTTTAATTAAAACAAACAATTAAACCTGTCGGGTGGAAAAATGCAGATTAACATCCCTAATTCGCGAGGGACGGTGTCGGTTTAATTGCGCGCCCTTAATTCTTAATGGAGGATTTTTATTGTTTGACTGGAATTTTGAGACTAGGGTTTTATGGAGATTTCGAGGTCAATGTGAAGAGGCTCGAGATAGATTAAGGCAGTTCAAATATAAATTAATTTTCTTGTTTTTATTTGCTTATATACCAACTGGTATAAAGTCTTTTTGCTAATTCATAAAACTGTTAATGTATAGGTTCATAAAAACTCTTATGTTTTACATCTAACGCATGCGACATGAAAGGATAATTTTTTTCAAGTAAAATTATTTGTAAAATAATTTGGATATCTTCAATAATTTTTTTAATGTAGTCTTTCTACGTTATATTTTTTAATGGAAATTGTAATTTTCGAACATATATTTCTATGATATTTAAAAAAAATTAAGTAAACTAATTAAAAATACAGAAAAAATCGTTCTATTGAGATAATAATTGTATTTTTTGTTACCTAGCATATATTACTCAAATGATTTTTGAATTCATTGTATAATAGAAAGTTGATAGGCATGTATTTGAAAAGACTTCATTATAATCGAATGTATCAGCCGCTAAATATCAAGAAAGTATTGGGACAAATAAATTTTTTAATAAGGCTCCTTTATTCTTTAATTTTTTCTGTAAACACTAAGACTAAGTACATATTCACTATTTAAAAAAAAATGATTAAGGGTAAAAAAATGCATGATGATTATGACATCAAAATGTCGGTCAATATATATATATATATAATATATATATATATATATATAGATATATATATGTAAATATACAAATAGTCAGTGCGGTACCTGGGGCAATAGTAACACTTATTTGATGTGAAAATGATAAATGAAATGATAAATATCAAAAAATGAAAACATTATTGATAGTATTGTCAACTGCAGGTGATCAAGTACCCAACTGCAGAATACAGGTATCAGTGTATTTATGTACTCATCAAACTGAATTTTTTCTTATATGCGAACATACTTATAATTTTTTACACATTTTCCATATATTTTTTTTCCTATATATTCTTATTCTTTTACATATCTGCTATTATATTAAATAATGTGTACTAGTTTTCTGAACATACATATTAACAATTAATTAATTTTAGTTAATACGTTGTCCTCATTTTTGTTGTAGAGCTAGTCATCTCGCCACTGGTTCATCCTTATGAGATTAGTGACTCACTTCAGATATATTTAAGCTCAAGACAAATAAACAATAAATCTTAAATGTTTCAACATCATCATTTTCTGGTTTGTGTTTTCTGGGGTATTTTGCCGTTTCTAGGATTTTGCTGGCCGATGTTTCGGGTCTCATTGCAGGGTCCTTCGGCCTCGAAACGTCGGTCGGTCCGAAAGGTCGTAAAAGCACGCAAAAATACCCCAGAAAACACAAAACAGAAGATTCTGAACGGCCGAAAGAACCTAAGAATATTTTTAACTTCCAATTCTGGACGAAGGCCTCCCCAGGTGTTAAATGTTTTGCGTAGCTAGACTGGTAGTCGCAATTTCTCGGATTATTTATTTGGTGATACATAAAAATGACAAAAGCACATTCGATACCTAATGAAACGTTAATCGCGGAATAATCCAAGAATATGGTCCCGTTGTTCATACAATGAAAATAAGTATTTCACTATATAATTTAATGTCCTGTTAATTTAATCTAACTAAAATAATCGTAATCTAAATTAAACAAACCAAACATAATAACCTAACCTAACCAAACCTAATACCTAACCAAACCAAACCTAATAACCTAACCTAACCTCATATATTGCCTATGAAATGTCAAAATATGCAGTGCATTTTTCGAAACTTTAAAGTGTAATATCTAATTTAATACTTACTTTTTGAACGTTAATTATCTTTCATTTTGTTATTAGCACATTCAATAATATAGTGAAATAATTATTTTCGTTGTATATGCAATGGGACCATTATCTTGGATTAAGCCTTAATCGCATAATATTCGCGGTCATGCCGAGCGGAGCGCTAAACATATCACCACACCTACCCGCCGTTTAGTTCGGTGGATCGGTTAAAGCGCGATTAAAGCCGCTGTGTAATTAGCCAATTGTCGCCCAGCGAGACCTCCCCCCGCGCCCTCCCGGCCCGTCGGGCAGCAGGAAAGCGGGAGATGTACCGAACGTGATGTGTCACGTGGGCGGAGGACGTGACGTCACGGGCTGATTTAGGCGGGAATTAAAACCATCAATGGCGGACGCTGGGATGTGTTAATTGGCGCGATGATAGCATCCATTCGCAGGGCGTACACACAGGTACCGGCATACATGCATGCGTATATCAGACGCGAAATAAGCTACAGGTCGAAATTTTACTCATGTCACTGTACAGTCGGCAATCTGACGAGACTGTCGCATGTTTAACGTGTAATTATTTTATGAATAGGTAATAAAATAATATTAATGACGTATTAATAATAATTTTGACTATCGATTTCCTTCGTCGCTTCGGCTGAAACTAGAAAGGTGAAACTGAAACTAGTTGAAAAAAAAAATTCGATTAAAAGTGAACAGTAGGTACATTTTATTATATCTTACCTTGTAGATAACAACCAAGAAATTTTAGAAAGTTCAGAAAATGGTTTAATATTAATTGTTATCAATACGTTGAATTTACGCTTAACAACAAAACACTGCGCGCAGTGTACATAACCGATAGAATGCGTCGAATTAATGGTGCATTGTTGTCCAGCATGGAGCGGTCACATAACTTGTCTCTTTCTAGCATTGTTCACGCACACTATTGACGCGTATCGGTACCTATACAGAACATCCTTAAAGAGCTAATGACTTCAATTTTCCTAAGTATATACGTAAATATATACTTAGGAAAAGTGTGTTTAATAAAACGTACCATAAATAATAAAACGCACACTATTGACGCGTATCGGTATACAGAACATGCTTAAAGAGCTAATGACTTTAATGACTAAATAATAATAACCTTAATGACTAAAAAATCAACACATATACGTAAATATATACTTAGGAAAAATGTGTTTAATAAATCGTACCAAACGTATTTTAGACCACCAAAAATTCCCGTGTAATTATTTTTATCGTAAAAACTACTCATTACTCATTAAATTTGTTTCATTATGAGTTGTACGAAAACATATATTTTCAAAAAAAATATCTGGCATACACGAAATCTAAATAATATGTATGATTAATATTGTGATAGCAATATTACAAGATATATATTTTCTTTCGCAAAATTACTGCACGCCCATAGTAGGTATATTATTACTAAGTTTATATTTTTAAAAATATGTATAAGTAACTAATAATACTAATCTCTTTATTTAAATACATCTGAACACAAGCTAAAATGGT
This sequence comes from Agrypnia vestita, assembly GCA_016648135.1. Taxonomy (NCBI): domain Eukaryota; kingdom Metazoa; phylum Arthropoda; class Insecta; order Trichoptera; family Phryganeidae; genus Agrypnia; species Agrypnia vestita. The sequence continues at coordinate 81,811 of JADDOH010024868.1, forward strand.
TTGAATTTTAAATTTATGTACGAAAAAATTGCACTGTAAAAGTCATAAATTTTTTTTTGTTAAATTAATTTTAATATTCTTTAGCTGAACCTATTCATCAATAGCATAAAGTGATTATTCATACAAAAAGGTTTCATATTTTTGCGGAATTATTGAAATGTCGCGTGCCTATACGATGGAAGTCTATGAACTTTGAATGCACCCATGGTTTGATGTTCAGAGGAAAGGACGGTTTATCTGTCAAGGAAATTAGTCTTCTCGTCTCAATTATTCAGCCCGGAATGTGCGCTGAATTCATCCGGATAATGTGAATGCCTAATCCGTGAATCAAGTGCTCTGATGACGATTAATCCACCGCCATTGCCACCGATATGCCGCCTCATGCAATTACGCAATCTTGTAATACTATGAGTCTTTAAAATATTATAAACATAGGTAGGTACCTACCTTGTTACGACTACGATTCAAATAAACCAAAAAGTACTGTTAAAATAATTAATTAATCCAAAATTGCTTGTAGAGTAATTCAGTTTCTATAATCTATTAAATTATATAATATATAAATACGAGAATAGAATATTTATGCAGATTGATGTAACTGTGAACCTATCAAGCCTATGGTGAAATTTATTGTACGTAATCTATGGCGTATCTATCGCGCAAAAAAATATTTTTACATCTCTAATGCGTAAAAAAAATATCGAATCAAATCGAAATCAAATTTAAAACGTGTATAAATATTTTGGATACCAATTAAATTCTCCGGACTTTATCTTAAACTGAAATAAAATAAGCACATCCGTATTGTGAAAATGACTTATTTAATACTGAATATACAAAACAATAAATCTGTAGTAATGTGTAGGCACTATTTAAGTAATATTTTTAAAATAATTAAATATGTTCACAGAGAAAATGTTTACAGTTACGATCGTGATTGTGAATCACGGCTAAGAAGTGTTGGAAAGTCACCAGGCGTTAAGAAACGAGGGAAGAAGTGGAAAAGGCTCATTAAGAATTTGATCACGTGACTTTTCCAAAATCACCCCCATCCGTTACATTGGAAAGTCACCCTCCAGCGGATAATGTACCGGAAATGGACTACCTACTCAACTGTAAATGTTTCTCGGTAATTAAAGTGGAAATATCATATTTTTGATAGAAAATTGAAAACCTATTTTGCAGCGTTAATTTATTTTACAAAATAACGTTCCGCATATTTATCGATATTATTTTAACTAAATTTACAATGGTTTACGTATGTACAAGTAGGAATATCTATGAAATTGTTTTTTTTTCCGTAATATATATAATGCATGTAAAGATGGAAGAACGGAATATCCCATTTCATAATATTGGTTTTAAATTTCAAGACGTCAACCGGTTTCGATACCTACTTAACAGCTATTTGTAAAGATTTACAAATTTAAAACTTCTTATTTAAATTACTTAATCACGTCACGTCATCGTCGGCATGATTATTTGGTTGGGATAATGTAGAATATTGGTATAAGTAAAAAAGTATAACGGAATGAATGATGAAAATACGGCAATCTTCGACCTTGTTCGTTGCAACAACTTAGAAATCGTTCCACGGACGTGCAAGACTGACACGGAATGTACATTTTTTAAGGTGTTTCCTCTAATTCACGTAACGACAACGTAAATTGAGTCACGCTTCGGGTGTCTCGGGTGTAAATGAGTTTCAAAACGTGAAAAAATATAAGTATTTTGTACCTCGGGGGCTCGCCTAAGGGGGATGGATGGACGCTCATTTATTTTTATAAAAACAGGGGAGCTTTTCCCCATTTTCCGAAGGGATTAAGGTTTTCTTAAACTCTCGCCTCCTTTTAACACCTCCACGGTTAAAAGGATAAAGAGATAAAAATATACGACTGGAAGGAAATGAAAATATAACGTAATTTATTTTAATAATTTCATTCGTTTAATCTTATTTTTTGCTTCAAATGCTAACTGGAAAAATAAACGCAACTATTTATTTACAAAATGAATACATTCCTGATGCTTTTAAAAAAAATTAAACTTGGTACTGAAATATTTTTAAGATATATTTATTCCCACCCACTCTCAAATAGAACGCCACAGTTTTCTATCCTGACACTACTTTTGCTTTTGCTACATACAAAGATCATTTTAACAGGGCCATCCTCCAATATTTGGTTTATCTGATCATCCCAGGTCTTTCGCAGATGCCCTCTGTTCCTGCTGCCTTTAAAACTCGCCTCATATATTTTATTTACTATCATCTCGCTCATACGTTCTACATGAAAAATTCTATAATTATTATTAGCGATTCTTTCTTCATTATATCTACTATGTCACAGCCAGTTTTTTGATTTGTACTTTATTCACTCAATCGAAATAGATTTTTCCGTACATGCGCCTAAGCGACCGCATTCAGTCTAATTTATTTAAGGAAATTAAATCAATAAACATAAAAAGGCAACAGTTGAGTATGAGTTTCTTTAATGTTACATATATGTATTATAATCGATGTATTGTGACCTCACTAGGAATTGAATTGAATAACCGCAACCCTCGGTATGAAAAGTCTGTTTCGTGCCCACCGGACTATTTGCTTTTATTTTTTGCTAAACCACGATCTTAGCAATCTACCTATTTATTTGGAATCAAACCTTTGCACACGTTAGAATATTTACAATAAACAACTAATCAATAAATATTATATTATTTTTATTAGTACGTTCAGGCATATTATAGTGTACCTATATGTTAAAAACTCGGATTAATATCATAAATATATATATCTTCATTAAAAATAATATATCTTTTTACTTTAGTCAAAAAATGAAGAAGCCTCATTTATTTACCACTTCATGTTGTTAAAAGGAGTTGCATAATTAACATACATTTACAACTATTGTTCTTGGGTGTAATCGGTGAATATTACATTATGTAAAATGATCACATAAGCCAGCCTTGAGCCCTGTGGATGCCCAATAGAGTTTCGTACCTATTTTTCCATATATAAATTGCTTCGTCTCTGTGAGACGTCTAGGATTTATCTTAATTGATCAATATTACTATAAACTGCCATGGGTAAATTTATTACCTACTACCTAAAACAACAACATGAAATAAAATATTATTTACAAGAAGCTGAGCTTGCAAAGAAATACAAACAAATAAATGATATAACAAATTATCCATCCAAGTTCCAGACAGGCTCGTTAAAAGTTTAACTGAAAATACGTTTCCTCTCAGACTCCAGAAGCGAGACTTTCTTCCGCATGGCAAGTAATTAAATTCCACGACGGTGGCGTCATTTGTCCCAGAAGTGACCCAACTTAGGGCCCAGGTGGATATTGACTAATTGGTTTAAGTCCCCCAACTTCGTCAAATCCAAGCCCCACTTAGACCACTTGGATAATTAAGTTATTAACATTCACAGCTCGTTTTAAATCTCTTTACGACGCCGCGCCGTAAAGATATCTAAACGTCTCTCTTGCGAAAATTAACAGACACGTACTTATATCATTTATCTTTTTTTTTCAAATTTATTCTCAAATATTATTTTTATCCCCTTCAAAGTAGTCCCCATCCCCACCACTTGTGTCAGCGTAAAATTAAAAAAATAAATATAGACGCGCACATACCTTTTCGACAGCATAAAATTAAAGTAGGCATCGAATATTGCTATTAATGTCAAAATACATAAAAGGAAAGTGTACCAATACAACAAAAACATAGTAACAATTCGACTTATATCTTTAAAAATTCGCGTATTTTCTTATCAAACTCATGTACACGAATATGTTTTAGGTGTTAACATAAGAAGCGTACGTTTTTCCAAATTTTTAGATGCACGTCAAAAGTAAAAAAAGTAACCCATAAAAACCAAGTTTTTATTATACTCCCTTTCTTTGTAAAATATAACAACAATTAAAGACGAATTATATAACATATAACATAACACTAAACTTACAGTAGTTTAATATATTTCTAAAATGTCAGATGTTTTGAGCTTTGATAAGACACTTCATGCTTTGAAGATTAAATTCTAAAAACATTTGTCAGTCAATTTAGATTTTCGAAATTCGCAGTGAAGTACCTATTATGTATACCGACGGATTAATTCAAATTTAGAAATTTCAATATTAACTAATAATAATTGTAATCAAACTTTTGTAATGATTCCAATTTGAAAAAACTATTAAAAATTTGAAAAATCCAAAATTACACTATAATTTTTTTTTTAACGAAAATTTGATAGATCCAAAGTTTTTTCGACGACAAGCCGGTAAGCCGGCAAGCAAGCAAGCCGACGCCACGAGTTAATATAAAGGGAGTAAAAAAATGGTTTTGGTTATATTTCATTCGAAAGAAAATTTTCTGCTATAGGTAAATGATATTGTGTTTACTTTTACGTTACATTTCTTTTTTTTTTCCTTTTACCTCTTCTCTTAGAATTCGAATTCTTTAAGACAAGATCGGATAGTTTTTATCGCAGAGGCGTCAAAAATAGAACGATGGCAATATGTTGTAAATAATAAAGGAGAATTAATTATAGACAAATTTTTAGTAATTTCTTGTTGTTGACACAATTTGATACCGTATTTGCTGCACCAAGCATCTTCTTCTATGCGGTAGTTCGTTTGTGAGCGATAGATTTCGATCTCGTCCACGATCAAATTCTGTACTGACATGCTTGTTGTTCTATTGGTTAAAACACTCGCTTAGCGATCCGGTGGTCGGAGCTTCGAGACATTTTCTAGCACACTAGCAAATTAGTTCTATTTTCAAAACTCAAGCATTTAGCTTAGTTTGACAATAGTAAGAATATTCAAGTGGCATATATTGACAATCGGTAAAATGAAGAAGTACGAATTTTAATATGCTGTACTGTTTTTGAATCGAGGCGCGCCTTTCGTACATACCCAGACAAGAGAAATGACAGCCCTTGACATCGTGAATTAAAAAGCTTGTAAGTTTCTGCGATTACACAAATATTCAAGTCAATAAATTGGCGTAGTAATTAAGATTAACATACAGTAATATACTGATATGTGATCGAATGTTAAACTTTGATAACAATAATTACTTTAGAATAATGAGTACATAACGCTTAGTTAAATATTAAACGTTTGTTTTTCTTCCATTTATAAAAAGTATGTATGTATCTACAGAGCCAGTGTTTGTTAGAACCTATTGATAGGAATTGACTATTTGAATGGAGGAGGAATTAAAGCGTAATTAAATACTGGTAGAGAAATAGCCTTGTAATTAAAAGCTGAGGAAAAATTACATTTTAAACGCATTTAGAATGCTTAAAAATAAATTTATTGACTTTGCTAACCATTTTTAACGGTCAATATTATTCGGATTCGGTTAATAGTAATGCTATACTGAAATCTTATTTAGTTTCAAAACTCTTTTTAATATTATTTTGAAATAATACAGTCCACAAAAGAAAGATATAATATTGGATTTAAACACATTAGATCTATTAGACATGTTTGGTGATTGTTTTTTTCAAAGTATAGGTTTTAATTACTTTTCAAAGCACCCCCACATAAAGAGTTAACGAAATCTGTTAACTAAGTACCCCACAGTTATAACATCCCATTCATTAACTGAGATTTTATTCGCTAACCCTTTCTGTTCCGGCGCTTTATTAAAGGCCGCGGCGCGGCGGTGTGGCGAGTCAACATTTGCATAACTTTAGTGAGACTAGGGTAGCCAACCCTTTCCTGTCAGTAATTAAATCAACGCAGCCTTTAAATGCCCCTTAGGGAAGAAAAGAAAACGGCTGATTACTAGACGCAGCTTCCCAAATGTTCCGTTTTCTAAAAAATCGTAAAATAAAACAACTGCAACTCACGAACCCTAGATAAAATAGGAAATTGTCTTGCTTAACTGAAAAAGTTTCTTTCATTTTTATCTTTTTAAAATTTTCAAATAGTTAAATATTGTATTACATACGAATTGATTGTGAATATTGCGAATTTTTTAAACAAACAATTTATATGCATATTGTATTTGTACAATATGCATTTAAATTATGTAGGTAATAGAATGGTGGAATAAAAATAATTTAAATTATGTCTTTAATCAGAAACAGATTGAGTACCTTACAAAGTGTAGTGTTTCTTCAACCCTTTCGCGAGGGTCTGAAACAGGGGCGTGAATCAAGGGGATAATTATCCAAACAGACTGGGCGGTTAACAGGTTAACTTGGGTGATTAATAAACCAGAAGCCTTTGCTTAAAGGTCTTTAACAATTCAGAAGATACAGCCACTAAAAGGCCCGCTAATAACACGGTGTTAAAACTTACCGACTTTTGATAAATTGAGCAACCAACCTGACGAGCTTGATAGATTTTGAAAATCTTTTATTTTCAGTCAAAAGTATTTTGTGAAGAAGACACATTATTTGCTTTATTTTTATTTCTCATATCAAAATATATCTGCACATCGAGATATTTTCATTATTTCGTAATATTTTATTAATAATTAATGATGTTAAAGTCTTTTACAGTAATATATCTATGATTTTCTTGAATTTAAATGAATGTAAAACATTTTTTTATTATTAAATTATATAATGAAATCTATAATCATCTTTTTATGTCTTCAACATTTTTTTTTCATGCCATTTTCATTTCATACGAAATATTAATTTTGTTTCTGCAGGACGAGCAAAATAAATAATAGTAAATAATAGTCATATAAAAAACTTTTTCTTGTGAACTCAAATGTCGGTGATCGTATTTGCAACAAGCATCATCTATTCATGGATATTGCCGTTTTATTCCTGTGCTTTGTACACACATACTTCTTCATGAATGTATTCGATTATACTCGAGCCATCATAAGATGGCATTTTTGACAGATCGTAATAGTGTTGTGACACACTTAAAATCATTAACGAAATAATTCAGTCGCACGGTGGGAGTTGAGAAAGTCTTTGTACATAAAAAAGGTTATAGAAGAATAATTAAACACATTTTTCTTAGATAAAAATATTTATCTGATTCATCCCCATTACTATCACTCTCCATTGAACTATCGTCGCTGCTATTATTTCCTAAATTAATTATAATATCATTATCTAAAATATTATCGATTCTAATATCTCTTTCGTAATCTTCCTTTATTGTTTTGTAGCCGTTTTCTTTGCCCGCTAATAAAGCCATAGAAAAAGATCATATTTTGAGGGCACAATCGATCTGTCAGATTTGTTGTGTTATTTTGGATACTTATTCTGCGTATTCTACGCATATTATACAGTCAATCAATATCCTATAACATTTTGAATCATTTCGTTCATTCCATATTTAATGTTGATGGACATCACTACTCTGGCGTTCGCGCAATAAAGTATAGCATTTGTCCTCCAATGTTTAGCTGTCGTTAATTACGAAACTTCATGTAAGTCTAAACGTCAAAAGTGCCATCATAGAGTGGCCGTACTGTAAACGATGGAAAAAATTGGCCTTTTCGGTCGACCAAATTATTATTGCTCGCATCATGTTTCATTCTTTTCGGTCATACTTCTATTCGATGCATATTGCGTCTACCTCATAGCAAATTACAAAAGATAATTTTCTTATTAATATTATTTTTAGTGTGTTAGCTTACACGCAGCCATAGGCCTTTCTTATTTTTATCAATGATTCCCGGTGCGACCCTCTTTCAATAAAAGCCACCAGTTTTTCTTCGTATCGTCATTTTTACTCAAAATTCATTAAATGTTCGCATACGTCTCAAATAATAATTTAAATTCAATTCTTTTTTGAGTATGCTAAAATTTTTTCAAGAACACGATGAATTATTGCCTCATATAAAAGTCTCATTACCAGCAGCGTCATACATACAATGTTTAATTTCAACCATAGATGGCGTTAGCGTAGATTCTATCGAATAAAATAACTGAGATTCAGAAAAAGCAAATACATAACTTTTTAGATTTAATAGATGTGGTTTACGTAGAGACATTTTGGAAAAAAAATCGAATTTAAAGATATATCTCGTAATATTCCTACCTCAATTATTATCATACTATTCATATTTTAATCTATTACAATATTCTGCGAATTAAATATTTGATTTCAGTGTTTTTTTTCAAAATGTTTGTATGTATGCGTAAAAATGATGCTTTAATGTACGCACTGCATGCGCCTGGGTGGTAGATATGGGTGGAATCGGTGAACGTTTCATCGTGTAAAGTGATCATTAAGTCAGCCAGTGACAGGCCGTAAGCCCTTTAAGCACCGAGACTTCCATACTTTCCCATATAAAACAGCTTCGTCTCGGTGAGACATTATAATTTATTCATTACAAGGTTCGGAAGCCACACACACAAATTGAATTAATTTCCGAATGAATGAAATACTAGAATTTTAATAACGTACCATTTCTTTCTCGGTATGAAATATGAATGGGCGTGACTTTGTACCTCCAAGGAGCCGCGATGAAAGATACCATAAAGGTATTAAAATATTTATTTATTGAAATGTTAGAAGTGTTTTTAATTTGACACGTGGCCCATCCCACTGTTTGATACAAATTGAAATGGTGTGTATTACGATTTTAATGGCTGCGAGTCGAGGGGATATTTAATTGATGCGTGGGCGGGGATTTTGGGAGGAAGATGTGTGAAACGCATAATTTATAGACTTAAAAAGGATGATTTGTGTTTTACGATTCTCGCCACTTTTATGAGGATATCGAGTCAAATGAAATTATCAACTTTTTATCGTTTCTTCCAATCCATTTGGCGCGTTAAATATTTAATACTCCGCCATTTAGATATATTTATTGCCCACGACTAGATCAATATTGGAATCGAGATGTATCTCGATTATGATGTAATACGTAAACGACATCGCTTGTTTCATATTTACATAATATTACGCGTGCGAATTATAATGCATTTAGCAATATTGGTCACTGGTGATATTATGTATTAAGAAGGATGGCTTCAACATTTTTACCTACTTGTGTGTTAATATTTGTTAATTAAATAATCTATTATCGTCATAAAATCTGAGTTGATTAGAATAAATGTACTTTAGAAGCTAAACGAAATTTTCAGATATTTGATACTAAGACATTTATTTATTTATTTAATATTCACGGAAGAACAACAGCACAACAAAGAAGTATAGAAAACATTAATGTAATATAGATGGAAAATAAGTTTTAAATTTAACATATTTTAGAGGAATACGTTTAAAATTCGTGTTTCGTATTATTTTGTAACGATGTGTTCTCAATTTTCTACTAAAGTATCGATGCCATATATAAAGGTGGTATTGAGGACAATACGAATAAATCATGAAGTAACCAATTTAAAACTAAAGTATATATACTTGCAATGAACTTAAGTCAGGGCTTCTGTGACCACCAAACCTCATTAACTAAAAGTATAAAATAATAATACAAAATACATATATAATTAGAAAACGCTCTAAATGATTAACTTTTTATTTCCTTTATATTAACTCGTGGCGTCTGCTTGCTTGCTTGCCGGCTTGCCGTCAAAAAAAACTTTGGATCGATTTTTGACTCTTTTCCCGTGATCCAATCGAGCTGAAACTTGGCAAGTAGACTCGTGGCGATGATCAAGAAGATCAAATTTTCGTTAAAAAATTATATCGTATAATTTTAGATTTTTAGAAATTTTATTGGTTTTTTCAAATTGGAATCATTAGAAAAGTTTGATTAGCAACGGCGGCGGCGGCCCGATAACGTCGCGGAATATTTTCTAAATTTGAATTACTCCGTCGGTATACATAATAAGTACTTCACTACGGATGTCGAAAATCTAAATTGACTGACAAATATTTTTAGAATTTTATCTTCAAAGCATGAAGTGTCTTATCAAAGCTCAAAACATCTGACATTTTAGAAATATATTAAATTACTGTAAGTTTAGTGTTATGTTATATGATTTAATTCGTCTTTAATTGTTGTTAAATTTTACAAAGAAAGGGAGCATAATAAAAACTTGGTTTTTATGGGTTACTTTTTTATTCTTAATTTAGAGATATTTTTAATTTAAAAAAATAGAGGTGCGAAGATGGAACACATCAATATTCTTACTATTTTCAAACTAAGCTAAACGCTTGTGCTATGAAAATACGACCAACTTGCTGGTTTTGATATGTTTGCTCTTGCAACTTTTGCTCAAGAGGCGAGTGTCCTAACCACAAGACCAACAAGCTACTCTAACTACTAAAGATTGTAAATTAATAATATATTTATGAGAAGTATTAAGTTATGCAGGCCGCTTTCCTTACGAGTAACAGAACTGAAACATCACGTGGGTATATATTTTATATATGTATATACATAAAAGGCAACACAAACAATACATTTCGTTTCGTGATAATATTTATTGTCCACTTAGAGAATAAATTATAAATCGGCCCAATTACCGTCTTGTTTATCTTGTCAAAGCAAAATTACCATCTTGTTTGCATACACGTATTAGGCGACTTTCAGCCGACAAACTTCTTCAATTATATGTACGTAGAAGGCATTATTAAGGGCTAAAACAGCGCGACCATTCCCAGCCGGCGGTGATATATTATGTAGGACGCTTATTAAAGGGTCACGTCATTTTTATTACATGTCACAAGGGTGGCATTAAAAAAGGACATAATTTGTAGAGGGTGGCGGGTGCGTGTCCGGGGTGGGGGTGCATGAGTCAACCGCGGATCAATAAAACCAATATCAATTATCGGAAGGTACACTGGACGCAATAGGATACCGATAAATATCAATTATGATTACATTTCAAAATCCTGCCTTATTATTAGTAATGTAAAAATTTACATGTCGCAATGATTTTTAACGTAAAAAACGATCATTTTTTACAAATTCCATTACAATAAGTGAATGATTTCGAAAACCACGTCCATGTTCAAAATTGTTTAAATTTAAGGAATCAGCCAATTTTCAATATGCTTGGCTCGAAAAAAATAAAAAAATGAAATGGGAATAACTCATGATATATGTATAGGTATATCGCATCTGATATTTCTATATAATATTTGGTTCATAGGTTTGTGCTCATTTATTTCCAAAACTAAATTATTCCCTGTATATTTTAGACTGACACCTTCTTTTATTTAAAAAAAAATTAAATTATTTGATGGAATGATAATTTAAGATTTATAAAATATCTGTATATATAATGTTTTTCAGAATCGATCGCTTTCCGATGGGCAGTTGTACAGTATTCTTTTCGCCTGATTTGTCAGCCTGGGTGGACTATCGGTCGTGTAGTCTTCTGGTGTACCTACTAGTCCCAGAGGATGCAACCCCTTCAAAAACACACCCTTAACCCTTGAGGGAAAGGGAAATACCAATCAGTTTGACAGTGGCGGCTGCCCGACATTTTTTCAGCCTAAAGTGCGTTGTACAGTGTTTCACCGATAACAATATTAATTTTTTGTTTTTATTTCAATAACTAGGTATAAATGTTTTGAAGGTAACACCAATTTTGTTGGATATTGAAGTATCTACCGATATTTTCATCTTGACACATATATTGAATTGATAGAAATAAAAGGAACTGCGTATAATGGAGGATTTATCAACACTCTGGACACTTGGAATAAATAAAAAATCAATAGAACACACGAGATTATTATATAACACATGAGAATGTTCAAGAATATTCCAGAAATGAACGAATCTTAATAAATACGTGGCGGCATCATGCCAAACACATTCTTAGTTAAATATTTGGCGAAGTCATAGATATAGCAAACCCAGCAATCAAGCGAACTCAGGCAGCCAGCGAATAAGTACCAGAGTACCTGCCCGCATATCGAATCTGTGCGATAGAAGCGACGTGAATAAAGTGTTCCAGAGACAAATGGAATATTCTCGGTTGACCAGTTAAGTACCAGTTAAGTTTTTCATTTCTTTACAACTAACTAATTATAAAATATAAAAAAATGTAGGTAACCATCGAAAAATGAATATGCGTTTACTAAATGTACTTATGAAGTTTCAATAGATTTATATATATTTTTTTGCATATATTTTTATAATTGATTAATTTAATTTGATTTAAATGTCATATACCTAACTTTGTTTTAAACTTGACAATAAAATGCGTATTTATTAGGAAATAATATATAAATTAATATTTTCGCGTTCCTACGCCAATGGGCCAGGAAAGCTAGCAAGCTTGCCACACACACACGATATCCTCTCAATAAGTATTGATTGATACCATTGTATTATCGGCGGATACAACATTACGTTAACAAAGTATTTGCACAGTCGAACATGTCGCACGAACATGTTATACGGCGTAATTAAATCCGGCCAAGTTATGACTACGCACACACTCACACACACACACACACAAAGAAATAATTCACGCGCGCAGTCGAGCCAACGCGTCCGTGAATAATTGAAAGCTCGTAATGGAGTACTAGGCACCATCGATTTTTATTTCAATTTTGTGTAACGGTTTCATTTGCTTTGTTGTGTAAATATGTTTATCCAAGACTTTTTGTGCAGCGATTCAATCAGGTATAATGAGGCCGCACGCTGCCGTCGCCGATTGGTGGGAAAACTGCTTCAAATGTTTTATTGTGTCCAAAAACTTTCGATAAACAATACAATGAATGACAATTTAATGGCGAAGTATTTAGGTAAATAGTTTGTAGTAGACAATTGATATTAAAAACACGAATTGTGGAATGAAATGTCTTTATTTACTTGTGTATTAGTGATAGATCCGCTCTGCACTAAGTACTACAATGTAGCACTACATTATACTGAAGCGCACACTTGTGAACTGTAAACAGCACACTACAAGCTACACACTTCAAAATACACAATTCAATCTTGTGAAAATTTTTGGTCGATTTTCATGTAAGTGATGTAGGTAAAACGAAATATCCCACCCTCCGTCAGATTTTATTTTTTGGGAAGTTGATGTAGATAAAACGACTCTTTCAAATTTTGTACACTTGTTTTTCAAACTACAATTAGTAGTTCATTTTATATAGTTTATTGAAGTAGATGAAGTGTGTGTTGTTTAGGTACCTACTACAAATGTAGCGCATACTTTGTAGTCTTCAAGTTGGTGAACGTTTGCGTGTTGTAATCTTCATTTTTAAATGTAGTTTTTCCGATAGCTTTTATACATGTAATACTTTATAATTATAGAGTACCTGGGTGGGTCTACAATTATTACACATAAACATTTAAGTTAGTAGAAAGTATGTTTTACTTAAATTAAACTTTTTACTGTACGAGAAACGCCACACAATTTTTTTTCAATCATGAGAAATACCTGAGAAAGACCTGGGAGGCCTATGAAAATAACATTTATTCATCATATTTAGAAAATTGATTATATGAAATTTACAAAAATATAGTTTTATAACTTAAATAATAAACACTAAATAAATGTATTTTAACGTGTTAGGTACTATGTAACGTAATATTCAACAATGCTTGTCAACAAAAACTTAAAATGTATAATTTTAATGGAGAGCACTGTAGTATATTAAAAAAATAGATACATTACAGGGTGTATTCAAAACAATACAGAGAATGATTTTTTATTCAGAGCGGTGAGTTGTTTCACAATTCCTCCCTTTATTGCCGAGTAATATAAAATCCTTTTGTTATTCTTCTCCGCTAGTTCTTCCTTCGTTATTTTATCTAATCAAAAAGTTTTTTAAAAAGAAAAATTATACCCTTCCAACTTATTATGAGCGTGAAACACGTAGCCGGGGTGGGACCACCCCGCCACCCCGCCACCCCAGAAATTCTTATTTGTGCATCATCTTACTTCACCCCTCTTGCTGAGATAAGGAAGAGAGAAAAAATAAATATAATTATACCAAACCCGGCTGAAGAATTAGGGGTACCTATAAACAATCAAAATTGCGAAAGCTTTCTTATTACGTCCCAACTATATAAATAAAAATTTCCCTGTAAATTAAAGGAAGTGAGGAGGGGAAAAAAGATTATCGGGAGAAAAAATAAGGGCGCTATATCTCCCCGACCTCCCCCGTTCGGAGCATTTTTTCTCCTTTAAATTATTGCACACCTTTGTGAGAGCGTAAATCAATAGGGGAGACTGGGGTGGGACGAGGCGCGATCTCTTTTTGCATATAATTGCGTTTTTTCTTCGTCTTCGTAAACAGAAACGCCTCGCTGTCTCACATTAAGGAGACGCTTTGATGTTCCTAATTCCATTTTAGTACAGCTGCGTAATCGAAATTGAAATTTAGACTTGCGACGGGAATTACTGGCATTTATAATAGATTTTTTAATGTAAACTACCCGGGCGGAAAAATCAATTAGTGACCACTAAATATAATATAATTGGTTTTCGTCATTTTGTAACTATGAATAAATCTTTTACAACTAAGAACACTTATTTTGTAACATTATTGTTCTATTCTGAATTTTATATTCTATTAATTAGTGGCATTTTCATTCATCGCTAATATAAATTTATCAGATGGAGCGAGATTAGCGGTGCATAAAGAAGTTTTGATGACAACACAAAATGTATGGGTATGCAGCCTGAAAAAAGTAAAATAATAACGAAAGTAGACTCAATGCGGTGGTCATGTGGTCGCTTAGGCGCATATGTGGAATCGATAGAGTGAAGAATGCACAAATTAAGAACTAATGTAGGGTTGATCGCATCGTAGCCGATAGAATGAAGAAAGGTTTATAAAGATGATTTGGCCATGTGGAGTGTATGATCGAGGAAAGAATGTTAAATAAAATGTAAAAAGACGTGAATACAATAAGGGCAGAGGATTTTAGGTGATAATGTGTATGAAAATAGATAAGGTAAGTGTGGTTTGCTAGGACAGTATAATGTAGTGATTTTATTTCTCTGCCTACTCTACCCGTTAAATAGTGTGATAGTGAGTTTTCAGCGAAAGTTTGTTAATTTAATGATACATTTCAGGTAAAATTATGGTTAATTTTTTAAATGTTTGACGTATTATTATCGTTATTTGTAGTTATTTGCAAGTATTTTGTTATTTTCTATCACTACAACTGTTATGGAAGAAATCAGTCACCCTCCCTACAGAATAAAATATTCCAACAAGACTCATGTTGGAATCATTGCGGGGCGCAATTATTGTTGCTTATGACTCATATTAAATATTATATAAGACGCCGACGCATCTCCCAGAAGCAGAGATGAGAAAAGGTGAGTTCCCTCTTCCCGAGGGAGGCGCAGTAGCGTAGGAGTATTTTTAAAAGCGCTTGTAAAAGAATCACCACCTTGACAGGTACGTTTTAATCAGCTTTTTGATTGACTACTGGAAACTTTCCAGTTTGCTTGTTCATCTGGCATTTTTTTAAGTGGGAGATTTCACCTTCTGGGTATTGTTAATGTAGCTATTGAAACTATGTGAAAAAAATATTGTAATTTGATACGTGATTCTTCGCTATCGTGTATTATAAAAAAATATTACAATTTTACTTCATGTTTTCTACTTTATTGCCTCCAATATCCAGTTACATGAGTGTTTTTCATATACAATTATTTCATTGTTGGGCTATGGATATTTGTATTTAAAAATATAATATTTTGAACTGGAAAATAAATATGATGTGTACTTAGTATCTGCAAGAATCCTTAGCTTTTTTCGCACTTCTGATCTGTAAGTTAAAGTATTGTATTGCTGATGGTTTAACTATATAATTAACATGTATATTAAAATGTTTCCCAGTGAGACCTTAGTTTTAGTTCAGTTCAATGCAATTCTACTGCGAGGTGTAGAGATATCGCAAAGAATATATGGATCAATATACAATGCAGCTACGTTTGTATGTATGTTATAAAATAAAAAATCACTCACAAATAATCATGATTGATCGCTTTTAGATAAATACTTACATACGCATGAAGTAAATTAATTGAATCGAAGGAGTTTCACCACTTGAAGATCTTTAAACCAAATTGTGTGAGCAAATATATAATATGAAAATTATTAGCTTGAAATAAAACTCAATTTGTAAAATTTAAATAAATGCTTCGAGACTCCCAAATACGAAAGTAAAATGAAAGATTATTTCTATGAATTTTATATTTATATTTAATATTGCATACAATTTTATTTTGTAGTTATATAATAATTATATATTTTTTACTATTAAATCTACTGAGATACATACATAATACGTTAACGCTGTGCTTGCTATAAAAATGTACCTGTTTCAAGTTTAGTTTTTCACAAATATTTTATTTAATCAATTGTATGATTGAGATTTTTAAAAATATTTTCTATTTCCGGAATTAATAATTTTGTGAAAAGTGTTTGTGATGAGAATTTAAAAAAAAAAATTACTTTAGTAATAATTGTTCTCTGTATAATTTTATTGAGTTTGTTACGTTATTGTTTGTTACTCCCCATCCAATAATGCCACATTAGAGTAATAAATGAACAAGAGCGAAATATACATTTTTAAATTAATGTAAACTTAAAATGTTACATAATATTACGAATATATGTATAAGAATTTTCTAATTTTTTAACAAACTCGCTTACGTGACATGTATTATTTTTATCAAAAAAAAATACACCACTGTAATGCAGCCCTGCCTACGCCTATGGTGCGGTAGGTGCTGTCAAGACACGCGGAAGGGAGGGGGTAAGATGGTTTTATACTTTTTCTAACAGACACAATGGAAAGTGATTGCATAGTAGATTTTCATGAAAACGTAATGCGAAGCTGTAATGGAAAATGTAAGCCGCGGAGACGCGATTATTAAGTTTCCAGGGGTGGGCTTGTTGCGCTCTCATTAGGGTGGACCGGGGGGTCGTGACGGAGCGGGGAGGCGAGGGCGGATTGTCGATATGTGATGTATCGAATATTTACGTGGTTTGCTGATTAGAACTGAATATCGCTTTCTTTTCGAGTTGACTCAAATAAGAGATTTTAATTTCAAAAATTTATTTAATTATAAATCTATTAAAGATAAAATATTACCGTTTTTATATTGACATAATTTACCAGCGTTGAATTTTAACAATGGTATTTTTCAATATGAAACAGATAATTTTCAATTAAAATTTCAATGATATTTCATTGAATTTCAACGTGAGTGAATAAGTACGAGAGGAACATTATAAGATGATGTATTCTTAATAGTGTAAATTGTTATGTATTTAGATTTTTACGCTACAACAGGCTATCAGGCTTAATCACATAGACAATACCTATATGACAAAAACACCCAGGCTTAACAAGAAACACTAAGATGTATTACGACTCTGGTGCTCCCGGTATGAAAAGCTGAGAAGAAGAAGGATCTTTGTCCGTTGAACTTCGATGGCTCCCGATTTTTTTTTTATATGGAAGAGATCTTCTGTCTGATGCTTTTAATGCTGTCATTAAATACATTGACACGATTGATCACTTCATTTAAAAGTTGCACACTATGCGTTATGGTGCACCTATTCATTACATCCGTTCTGTATTTTGGGACGTGAAATAATGCATGACTTCCATTACGCAAACAGTTATTTGGTACGAATAGGTCATAATTATCTTGTAAGTTCGGAGAGATCATGCTGATAGGTAATATGTCATGTAATCTACATTGTTTATCTTCTTACATAGGCCAATAGGTAAAAAAATGTTTCAATAAAAAATATATCACTAGGTGATCTGAGCACACACACAAATAAGAATTGAAATTATAACAAAAATTCTTTGAATAATAATTGCGTAATTTCTTAGGTAATACTGGCGCTCGTTCCAGCCAACCGATAAACAGACTTTAATATATAAATTTTTGAAATTCGTAATGTTCAGATATCCAGAACTGCCATAATTCCTCATCCCACCCTAAAAGCCATTTTATTATCCTCATGCCTAAAAAACATTAGGCCCCTTCCCCCATTTTTCTTTCTTGGTCCACTATTTATTCTGATACTCCGGCAGCAATCTTCTTTGAATTGCGTGACGCGATTAAAAAATAGATTATAAGCTTTTTTACGACGGACCATAAATTACAACTATTTCGGTTCATTGAAACTATCGGAAAATTATAATTTATCGAGTGATTCGATTTAATTCAAAACGAACGCATTTTAATACAACTTTATCAGAAAATTTTATGAATAAGCCGTGTTATTATAAACTAGAAATGAATAGGTAATATTCATAATTAGAAAATTGTCGTATTAGCAAGAAATTAGATAGGTTTGATACACTTATGGAATAACTATTCGTTGGAATAGTGGAGTGGTAGAAAGTCTTTACTCTAATGTATAAAGTAACGATGGAATAATCTTGAACATTATTGAAATGAAAATATGTAAAGATTATATTAGAAAAAATTATAATCCCAATTAAAGTGATGTGATGAAATTTTAATAGTGAAAAAGCATTTAACACATACGAGTATATATGTAATGAAATCGTATTATTATACAATATGATGTTCTGAATAACACCTAAAATGAAAGGTAGGAATCATAGGTCAGAATCTTCTACTTCGTTTTGCCGGATATGAGCCAGAAAGGTCGTATAATATATATGTGTAATCGAATTTTGTAGGAAATTCTAACCAGAACACGTAAAACTAACTTATATTAAGAAGTTATTTTGGATTTCTTACATGGATTTCTTGAACTAATTTTGCTAGTTAAATCTGATGTGTGCCTTACAACCGAAGATCGCGGTATCTAAATATTTATTCGAGTGTAGATTTTTTATCAGCACACCGCACAGTGCGCCGGGATATCTGAGCTGCACACGTCATTTCGCGTGTTGGATGCTCCCCCCTGACCCTGCGCGAAGGGTGAAGGGTGCATTTTTTCGTTATTGAGTTTCGCCACCCCTCAAAGCGACCCCCGGCGAATCGCTACCCCTTTGGCGGAATGAAAAAAATGCATTAAAAAAACGCGTTACCGAGATATCCATGAAAAAACACATTTAGTCCCCTTGCCCGGCGGCTGGAGACAATGCAACAAGATGCATTGTTTCATATCGCGGAGCGCATTGTTTAAATCAATATCATTGCGACACACACCTTGGGTTCTTTTGCCAAAACAATATGTGGATTTTGCAAAATAAACGCTTTTTGCAAAACGTAGGCTTCTATTGAAATTGTAAAAAAGACTTTAAATAAAATTTCACGCAGAAAAATATAACCTAAGCATATTGTTGGAAATAAATGTATCTACAGATGGGTTTTAAAGTCGATTTTTTTGAAATCTGACAAATTGATTTTATGCTCAATAAAAAAGAAAAATTAGATTTTTTAAAACCAGACCAATGAAAGAAAGTACTAATAATAAAGAAATAATGCTTTCTAAAGGAAAAAGTGTGGTGTGCAAGCGAGATTCTTTTGCTTTATTGAAAAATATTACACAGATTTGCAACGAAAGATTGAGTGAAGATGAATCGAGACAATGAATTTTTGATTTTCAATTACAATTAAATAAATACAGATAAATAGCACCGTACTCTTAGAATCAAATAAATTAAATTATATTTCTAGGCATTAAAGGCAATGGATGAAACATAAGAAAACAGATTTTGCATGTACAATTTATTTCCGATAAAACGAACAATTTGAATGGCTCTTAAATAAAGGTTTACCCCGTTCGGAGAAACGGAGGGCGGCGACTAATTTCCAAGAGTATTTTTAGTGCGTACCAAATTCTTGGAGCGAATAATAATAATTGCAAATTACACAACTGTAACGACTATTCATGAAATGTTCCCGGTATATATTTACATAAAATGTACAATGGAGTATAAAAATCGCCTAAACATTTAGTTCTAGCTATCACGATACTGTAAAAAGCCTTTTGTTCTTTAAATCCAAGGCGCGCTGCGGAACCGACATTAATTATAATATCCGATTTAAAAATGCTTTTTAGCCTCCACTTTTTTCGGCTGGGGAGGCGCAGGGGGCGCAGGGCGAGCTGGGGTGGGTACACAAACAATAGCTGAATAATGAATCAGCCATAGATATAAACTGTGAATGTTGATAAAATAACGATGCTATTCGAAAGAAGCGACGGATAAAAGAAATTGAAATGGTTTTTGTATTGTTTCTGATTTTTCTATTTAAACAAAGCGGAATATAAATTGTTCGGGGGTGTTATCTTTTGTGTGAAAGACATTCTTGAAATATATTATATTGTACGCGTGAACCATATTTGAAATGAAATCAGGGATACATTTGCTCGTGATTTTAAATGGAAAGGTTATTAGATATTTAAAAATTAATTTTATATAACTCCTTCAAAAAGAGCCAAATGATTTTGTAATGACATTAATATAATTCATAAAAATTTACTTTATTTTCACCACTCATATATTGAAAATATCAACAGGTTTCAGGGCCAATAGTCCCTTCGTCATGATACAGTGTATACCAAAAAATTAAAAATCGAAGTTAGTCTAGACAATAAAAATATTAAAAAATAATATATTGGAAAATAAATTGAAAAGATAAATATCTGTAAAAAGAACTTGGTTATTTATAATATTTAATTTACTATTAACCTTTTTCTTATTACCAAAATTTCTAATTTATTAAACTGTAATTCTGTATAACTAATATGTAAAATTTGTAAACCCTTTATCAAAAGAATGATCCATATCCAAAAGATGATTAGTACTTAATAATTATTCATTTCTCATGTATTATTTTTTTATATTTATATTGTCTATCTTCGATTTTTGAATTTTAAATTGTTAGTATACTACATTGTATCCTGACGAAAACACCATTGGCCCTGAAACATGTTAACATTTACAATATGTAAGTGGTGAAAACAAAGTACATTTTTACTAACTATAATTTTACGTACCTACTCTCGACAAAACAAAAATAAATGTACTTGCATTTATTACAAGATCGGTAGAAATACATTTTGCCACCGACAAGGTCTCCTTTAATTACTGGTAAGGGAAAAATTAAGCGAGCTAAATTTGCAAGTAATTGGGGGTTAGCTGACTGAAAATACTTGTGCCAGAAAAATGAGGAGGGTGGGGAAGGGCTAAAAAACTTATTTGAATACTTGTATATATTACAGACTCTGAAAAAATCGAGTACTGGGTTTTAATTGTCATGCAAAATTAATGGTCGTCGCCCTGTTGACGCCACAGAGGATGTTTTGATTGCTTTTTTTAATAAGATTTTTTACTACGTTTTTTCTGAGGCGCTAAGGGGGGTTGTTTGCAGTTGTTTTTTTCTTCTTTAATGAGCGATTTTGCGGTGCGACGTAATTGTTAGCGACACAGACGGTGATGGGAAGGGAGGAATATAGTTTGGTAACGTTTAAAGTGTGCGTAATTAAACATAAGCCGAATTTACATATGAATCGAAAGTTTTTAATGATTATTTTGAATATTTTTATATAACGTGGGGTGCGTTTCCTATCTTCGTCACTCGCTCAGCGGGTGTAAACAATATGGATAACAGTAGCGCATAATTTGCATACGTAAATTAGTACAACTCTGCATAAAATTCATATATTTAATATATTATAAGCGCGTGCAGTGAGTACATTGAAACACGTTTGTTGAGTTTTACATAGACACATATTTTGTAAAAAAATATGGCAAGAAAATATTTTTGTGGGAGAATATTATGATATATTAAAATCTGTTTATGATAAGTATTTGATATAAATATTACGAGATATATATTTTAAATCGATTTTTTTCAAAATAAATGCTTATGTAAATGTCATGTTATAATATTCTCACTATTTACCCCTGATATATACCTACACAAGGCGACAAGTAATTATGTATATATTTTTGGTTATACCGTGAATTCACTCAATTCAAAATCGACATAAAATTCATTGCTTTATTGATAATAATTTTTGAGGTCAACTTACGAGTACACGGCAGTAAAAGATCAAATAAATTAAGAAGCTACGGTCATAGCGAAACCTGGTTGGATTTGAAAATAAATATAAGTGGTGTTTAACTAAGTTAATTTTATTTATTTAATTTTAATGTCTCACCACCAAGTGTTTGCTTCCTTCGAAAATTTAAATAAATTATTGTTATTTCAAAATAACCCCGTACGTACTTACGAAAGGCTGGGAAAAAATAAAATAAATAAATTAAAATGCAAAGCATAGATACAATACTGTAACGACATTGCCAAGATTCGTATCTGTTTATCTGACTTGTGTACAGGAATTTCTCGGAATCTTTCCGGATTTTGATTCTTACAAGAAATTTCAGTGTTCGAAACGCAACTTAAAGAAAGCTCGATAAATACCGATTTCTACAATGTATTTTGTATGGAATGATGTCACTAACCTTTCGCGAGTAATCTACGAAGATCTCGTGTGGGTATTGGAGGGGTGTTGATTCGAACACTGAAATTAAGGGAAAAATCCAATTCAAAAAGACATTTGCTCATTTTTTTTCAAAAATATTTCCCTTTTACTTTTTGTAATTATGCGTATAATAAGACTATTTCTCACATCCAAGTATTTTTATACATATTTTTTCCCGATATGCATTGACAAGTCTAGTAAGATATTGGATTCGTTAACTGAGAGTGTGTTCATAAATGCTTTTAATATATTCAAAAGTGTTAAATAATTGCACAAGATTCAAAAAGTTTCAGGAAGTAGATTTTGCAGCGCATACAAAGTTTCAAGAAAAAATAGTAGCTACTACGAATAAACTAATAAAATAAATTGTTTTTATATTCATACTTACGATTTATTGCTTGTGAAATGTTAACCATTCGTTTTAACCCGTATGGTCCCATTTGACACGAATGTAATATTGTATTTTTTAGGTATCACAAATCAATGAATGCGTCTATATTATATAAAGGGACAAACTATTGTGCTGATAAAATATGAATATTCAAAGATACATATAAAACATAAAACATTTGCGAAATTGGCAACAATGGTTTCGCGACTTTAACGACTCGTGTACAAATAACGTCCCGCCAACAATGTCCGCGCATTTTTCTATTAGTAATTTTCATTTTTGATATTCGATACGGCCAAAAAATTAATGTGCTGTCAATAAAGCCAATAAATTTTATAATCCCTTATCACGCGCTTCTAGAAATCTGCGGAATGGCTGCTATTGTAATGGACCGCGGATAACATGTGCTTGTCAATCTGTGCACTAGGAAACGATTTGACACCTAATAGAAAAATTATTGATAATTAAATACGAAAGCTTACAAAACATGTATTGTATAAATTTTAGATAAGTTAAATTATCGAAGAATATTGATTTTTATATATTGGAAGGTATCTTTTATGCTGTACCATTTTATGGATAATAAATATTGCTTCGACTCTCTGACAATGTAATTTCTCTATTATTTTAATGCACGATATTATTACTTGTAAAGGCATAATTATTTGTCGTTTTGCATACCGGTAAGATATTACTTGTATTAACGTTTTAGAAAATATATTGAGACAGTGCTTAAAATTTCGCAATAATCGTTTTTCATGGAAAAATCAAGTTAGTCAAAAAAAGGCTCCGCAATCCACCCCAGTTGATGAGGCAACGTAATATATAATTTCTAACTAACCAACTAACTTACTAACCATCACGCAGTTTCCCCACACGGGTAGGCCGAGAGGATAGAACACAATATTCTTCTATCTTGGCACACTACTTTTACTTTGGCTACATTCATACATCTTCTCATGCATACTCTACGGTTGTTGAGGCTTTTAACAAGACCATCCTTCAATACTTGTTGTAGTATACGATGGTGCCAGGTCTTTCGCGGACGCCCACTATTCCCGTGGTCTTCAAGACTTTTATATAATAATGAATGAGTGTTGTTTTCTATAAAATATTTGATAACGTCAATGTTCATAATATGCACGTTGGCTAGAACTCGTCAAATTTAATGGAATTTAAATTTAACATTAAGTTTTCAGCTATATTTTAATTAGACATAAAAAAAAATATTGCGATGTCAATCTAAAATGTAAACTAATTATTTTTGTATACTAACACCCATTGCACTATCTACCTGTGATCTCTAATTGCTGAAATTCTACTTAATTTGCTTCAGTTTTTACTAAAAAAATTAACTTTCAAGTCAAATAAAAGTATCGCGAAATCGTAGTATGTTTGTGTTAGCATGTTAATCTGGTAGAATTAGTTTCGTCGGCGTCATTTCGACCGAGAGTTAAGTCTGTAAAAGCAGCGCAATCTAGCAACTTGGTACCGTTAGTGATGAACATTGTTACATTTGTGTAGGACATTGTTACATTAAGAATAGCGTATTTTGATAACCTTGGATAATGTCGCTTTTCAGGGAAGAAATGCATCGAATGAGTCGAAGAATTTAACGTGAATAACTAATCTGTCACATAATTAATAAGCCATACCACTTACCTAGTTGCTCGAAGTGTCTGGTTTGTGTATAGACCAAACATTTTCTGTGCGTTCAAATTGAACAAACACCGCACACGTCCGCGAAACACAGTTTGGCAAGAGCCTCGATAACCAGATATGGGGGGAGGAAATCACGACAAGGCTGCTTTATTATTTTTTAAATTTTTAATTTATGGCATTCCAAAATCGAATCCGCGTGCGCTTTCAATGAACGAAAATGTCATTTGAAAACTAATGGCCCCGGCATGCCATAAAATATATTGAAAATTCCTCATATATATATTGTAAATTAATACAAAGTATTTAATACAATAATCAGGGCCACATTTTGTAACGACTTTGACATCTGTGATATTCATTAAATTTGTTCCAATTTAATTTAATGTCCACGTAATCCGCAAGAATGTTAATTTTCCGTGCCAAGTACCGATTCGTTTTTTCTAATAGCATCGTAAAATATTTGATAAATGGGAGTAATTTTATTATTCCCTCATCAAGAATTATTTTTACGGCTGTTGTATTACGAATAAATTAATAAATGTCTCGAAATAAAGGAGCCGATTGCTTCTTACCATAATTAATTATAAAACTAAACTGAACGGAACTTTTTTATGTAAGGGGTGTTTTTTAGAGGAGTAGTACTTTAAAATGAATAAAAAAACACATAAAAATCGTGGTGATGCCCATGGTATTGGCTTTATTAGATAGATAATTTTATGTCATTAGTGCTTTTAGAAGTTCGTTTTTCGAGTAGACAACACTTTTTCCAGCAAGAGCCAATTTGATAGCTGACAGCTGATTTGTGCTCAGATTGGTTTGCCATTTCATCGTGAACAGACATCGAAATAAATTTGAAAGTTTATTTCGAAAATCGTGGTAATCGTAATCATATTAAAAGACAAATGGCATAAAATTATCTTTCATTTTTTTTTAAATAACTTCAACTTAAAATATAATAACTTTATGTAATAATATAAATGACTAATATTTTCATTGAAAGATGAATGATATCGTTTTTTATTTATTTAACACATTGAAAATATTGACAATGATGGATATTATAACGAAGAATTCTGATGCACGAGTACATAGCTGTATTAGTTTTTTCAGATTCACCAGCAAAAAATTGAGCTAATCAATAACTGCATAAGTGACAAGAAATATTATGAATCGTGTCCAAATAGCGTGACTCGGAGATATCGGCCTCTGCATTTGTAAGGAAATTCAGATGGCCGCGTTAAGATCGGTGCACACCTACCGACCGGAGAAGCATAATGAATGATTCCACCCGCGGGGACAATGGCCCAACCTAAAGCCCCAGTCATGAGCGGGATAATATCCATTCATCCCCACAGAGCCATTCTTTTAATTTTTTCTCCCCTGACAAAAGATACAGTGTAAAAATATTCATTTCTACCTCAAAATTCCGTACAAAAAGACCTCATCACAATGATTAAGGTGAAATTTGGGTCTGGTCCATTGTTTACATAAAACCGAAGCGAAAGAATGCCGTTCTATGGGTTGACGGAGTACAAAGAGAGCTCACAAATGTGGTCATTTTAAATAAAAGTAATAACGCAATATTGAGGTGCTGCATGAAAAGGAACTGAGTAACTCATCTTGTGTTCTGTTAATTATTTAATCAAAATGATCCGTTTTTACATATTCGCCATTGCTTTTTTGTGAATTTGAATGCTTATAGATTAAGATTTTACTATATATTTTTTAATTTACACAAAACTTAACTCATTAATGTTAAAATTTGATAAAATATTTGCTTTATTTATTCGCAATACACAATTATTTGGCCTAACAGTAAACCAATCGAAAAATCGTTTAACTAATACCTATGTCCTTCGTGTATTCATTTTTATTTAAAAATATACCAGTAAAATAGTGATTTTTTAAAAATATTGATGCCTAAATAGTTTGTTTTATTTTTATTTACCAACGTGTAAGAATAGCACAATAATTTAAAAACATGTTCTTAAAAACAAAAAGATTTCGAAACAATATGCTTCACAGTATGGTCCCAGTAAAAATTTAAAACTTGATTTTTTTTTACTTAATTTAAGGGAAACAAAAGCTTCACCTTTTGTTTGAGCTGCTCAAACAGCCAAGGTGGTGGTTCTTTGTGAATTTCAAGGTTGCGTTTTAGAAATAAACGTCTATGTGTTAAATTATAATACACTCGGCTCTCTGCCACGTGTGTGGTATATTGCGTTTACTCTTTTGTAAAATTCAGTTTCTACTAATTTGTAATAAAATGAATGCCAGATTTTTGAAAGTGGGTGCATAAATGTATAAAAAAGTGTTAATATGTACAGGCTATTGTACCATTAGATCGGATTCTCTTAAGGGTAGGCAAAACAGGTTGAGCCACACATCTCTAATCTGACTTTCTTGTTCTAAGTGTTGTTTTAAGACCTTATTATATTAGCCACGTATTATAATTTTACGTTAATGTTAAATTTAAAACAGTCCGTTAAATGAGTTTATAAAATTGTCTTATCTGTTACACCTATCATTCAAATTAAATTGTCTTTTCTATAAATTGTCTTATCTGTGCTATTCTTTGATTGTGGGAGACATATCAATAACTTTTTTCTGTATTCTTCCTACCAAGTAATTGTCTTGCTGTTGGATGACCAAATAAAAGAATAAAAAAATTACATCTTTATCCTTCTTCTTCTTCCTCACTGCTGGATATAGGCTTCTTCCATACCCTTCCATCCTTCCTTGTTATTTACTAGTTGTAGCCATTTCTTCCCCCCCACAGCGGCTATATCGTCGGCCCATCTCTTTTGAGGTCTTCCGACGCCTCTTTTATTTTCCCAAGGTCTCCATTTCAGTACTCTGGGATTCTGTCTAGTAGAATATTGCCTTGCAACATGTCCTGCCCATTTCCGTTTTAGCTTTGCTACACGATCCATGATATCCACTACTCTACTCCATGGATCGTGGATTATTAAAAAAATATATATATGTTTCGTATTATTCGCGGTCGATGACTTTCACAGCTCATCGAATTTTGAGATTTTTTTTTAATATTTAAAAAAAATATCAGTTATTTGCTTCATGTACTTTGACATTTGTACACCTTTTTTTATTTGACCTATAAAACTAACATCCCATTTACGGCGTTCAATCGTCTTTATTTAATTACTATGAGTACCAAAAAAAAAAAATACCGGCATCATTCGATGAAAAAGAAATTTAATTACGGTGATAGGTTTCAAACCACAATATTTCAAACCAAAATCTAAAATAAATAAATAAGGCTCGGATATACCCAGCTGTTACCGCCAGGATCCAATTACAGGATTATCTTTCACCGTTATGCGCGAGATTCGTAAAGGGAACATGTTCCGATTTCTCATAAACAATTTTTGAAACAAGCCAATATACACGGACAAAGGGTCCCGACCTGGGCGGTTCCTTTAGCCCGTCAGAAAAACGGATTTTTTCCTACAGAAACCAGAAGCGTAGCAAATTAAATAATGACCTTGGCTCACTGCCCGCTGCGGACCCTCGAAACGGAAGGGTGGGCCTCTACCCGGCGCTGCCTTATCGGTGCCAATCCTCGGCCAGGTTAGCTACAGGAACCTACCCTCCAAATTGAGGGTAGATTCCCGAGTAACTGTTTATTTTTGCAACATTTAATTGTGTATTGGATAAGATCGTACTACCTGCAGTTTACGTTATTATTTATTTCCTATACTAGGCGTACAATCGTAAAAAATCATGGGTTGTAATAATTTTAGGATTTTGAAGCTGAAAATTCATTAATAGAAAAGCTTTTTTTTTTAATTGACTTGACCCAAAACTAAATATAGTAAAATAATAATATAAAATACTTGTGCGTTGCTTGAGCCGTTGCGTGCTGCGCGCTGCTTGCGCGTCACACTCTAATTATTTAAAGTTGTAATTCCAGCGTAATTCCGGCAAGTTACGGATGTTACGAGATAGACAGACAACGAAATTATTATATTTAGAAGACTAGCCATACCCATGAAAAATGACGAAACATAATTATAATTAATAACGACACTTGCGTGTAACCTGGGCCGCGTGCTAATTACATGTCGAGCACAAATTATCAAAAATTGTAATTCCAAAAAGTTACGGACCGACAGACAACGCAATAATTATGTGTAGATATTAAATTTAGACGTATGCGTGAATAATTTCAATTCTCTATGCTTTCTTTTTTTTGACAATGGATTAAAAAATGTAAATAAGTTGATAAGAGTAGCTTGTCATGACGCTCGCCTAGTGATACGATGGTTGGTTCCATTTTCATAGCACAAGCACATATTTCAATATAAAAGCTTATTTTGAGAATAGTAAGAATATTGATGTGACATTCATTCCGTGTTCGCATCTCTATTTAAAAAAATAAAATAAAATAAAAGTCACTAAGTTGGTTCAAAATGCACGTTGTAAGGATGATAAAAAAGTACTACCCATGTGTGCTTAAAACCGAGGCATTAGTATGTATCGTAGGCGATAGGAACAGAAGACATCCGCGTAAGACTTAGGTAAATCAGATATTGGTTAAATCAGATACAGGACAAGAATACGTGAGATGATATTAGTAAGTATATTGTAAGTGGGCGACGCATGACTGATTTTCATTCTATCTTCTCTGTCTAATATATAAACGGCATAATGTATAAGTTGAGATGTGTAGAAAACGACAAAAATATCATGTTTGTGACATTACTAGGTACGTGAGATTCATTACTTTAAAAACAAAGTAGGTAACTCAATTTTATTATTTTTCGAAGATGAAAAATAAATGTTATTTGAATTACATAAAATTCTAAAAGTGTTTATTCTGTTTTAAAATACAAAAAGATTTTTTAATTTCAGTTTTCATCGTCAGTTTCTTCAAAATGATTTGATTTACACTAAAAGCTGTGGATTAATATTGTATTTAACCACGCTAAAAATATATCTTGTAATGCAAAGATCAATAGAAAATAGTTCAACTGTATAATTTTTTAAAATCGCATGTATAGTAATTTGGCTACATCTTAATAATTTACTTAACTAATGATCAAATAAAAAAATATTCTTTTCACGTCTGTCTATACTATCGTAAAAAATCACACCTATATCAATACTTTCTGTGTGGTCCAAAAATTTCAATATACGCAGGTAGGTTTTAATTGCTCTAAATAAATACAAAAATAGCAGTTTTTTTCTAGCCATAGAATTTTATGTTTACCTATCAAAAATATCAAATAACGCGCCGAAATCATGTGTAAACACCTCAAAATTTAAGCTCGGAGATACCTGAAAGGGTCGCGAAAACTGCCCACGAAAAAAGTTAATACAATAAACAAGATCGCCAGCGAGGTAGGAAGGCCTAAATAAACAGGGTTGGGGTAAATATTCGCGGCGAGTATTTGTTCCCATATCCCATATTATTTATGGTGAGGGGGTCAAACAGCCCCCAAGCTCTTGGGGGGTTGTTTGACTCGACTGACCGTTGCATTATTGATATGTAAGAAAATATAGTAATAATCAAATAGTTGTGTAATAATTGTAGTATAAATTATTGTATATTTTTTAAATAAGCGTAAAATGGTCTCAGGAATCTTGTAAAATGATTATATTTTAATATTGTATTGTAGTGTAGAAATTATAAAATAAATGGTGCATCACAAAATTACAAATATTTCATAAAAATCAAGAACTTGTATTATTTGCTTTTTTACTGCGGACAAAAATATATCCTACAAGGTACAAAAATAAGGCACATATTATTACAAATTATACTTTTAATAGGTACCTACTAAGTAAATAAAAACATTCCCACATTAATTCATAAAATTATCCTATATACATAATTTTATTACATACGATCATAGCGACATAAAACAAATCAGATCTGTTGTGCAGCTAAAAAAGCTGAAAGTGTGCAGTTATCGTGTCAAATAATGTATATAATTGTTGTATTGTAGTTAGGTTAGTATCTATAATATATCTAATAATATAATGATACCTACATTTATGTCATTTAAATATTTCCGTAAAGTTAGTTTAGACTCCGAGAATATTGTATTAAGTATGTTACCCCTAAGTAAGTTTAATAATAATTTTATATTTTACTGAATAGGTACATAAGTTTCGAAAGTAATAGAATCTGATATCGACAGGTGAAGAATAAATACACTGTTAATGTTTTTCACCCAATTAAATGCTCATCATGTAAAATCTCTATAATATTAAAGCCAAATCTATCAGTAATATAATTGTGAAATAACATAACAACAAAATATATGTCATAAAAATTATTTTGTTCGAGGTAAATATTAAAAAAATATATTTTGGAAACATCGCGGTATCTTCAAATTATCCGCTCGCGTTCGCAATTCCGCGCAAAGTCAGATTATCCATTATTTAATCCAACATGGCTTCCGGCACCGTTCGTCGGGCGCGAAGTCGTCAAGATGGCCGCCACCATTCCCGCCATAAATTCAGCAGACGCAATTATTTATGACAACTGCATCATTACTGTATGCGAGAGCATCCAACCCGCCCCAGGTGCGAGCTGTAGCAAATTTCCGATCCGTGATTGATAACTGTGACACTCCGAGAAATGGCTAATGGACAATTCGCCCGTTTGCACGTTTGACAGAGCGCTTTGTGGACGAGGAACAATACAGCTACGAACGCAGGTACGAAATGTGTTTGTCAAAGACAATACGGCGGCCAGGTAGGGGTGACGGGTGACCCGAAAAACGCTACAACTTCATAAATTACACTGTTTTTTTTAGAGATATAGAACTTTAAAATAAAAACACATAAAAATCGCGGTAACGTTCATGGTAGGTATTGGTTTTCTCTTAAAGATAATTTTATGCTATTGTGTTTAAAAATGATTCCAGTACCTTCCCCGATTTTCGAAATAAATTTGCACAATTTGCAAGCATTGTTTTGGCTTAAGTCTATTCGTGGTGAAATAGAAAACCAATCTGAATACAAATCAGCTGTCAGATGTTAAATTGGTTTTCACTGGAAAAAAGTGTTGACAATTTGAAAAACAAACCTCTAAAAAACACACTAATGGCATAAAATTATCATTCTAATAAAGCCAATATCATTGCCATTTTCACGATTTTTATGTATTTTATTTTGTTTTCAAGTTCTACACATCGTTTACTATCATTAACACTAGATAATTGTGTAAATGTGACTTGCAGGGATAGTGATTTTACAGTGATTTCGCTTAGTGGAAATCCATTTTGAATAAGATTTTGAAGATTATTTTTTTGTTTTTAAAGTTATACTTCTTTAGGCGAGTTCAGAGTAAAATTTTAGGATGCAACGAAATGCGCGCGCATCCCGCAACGGATTATTTTCACACCACGAAGGCACGGCTCACCAATCAATTTCAGAATGATATTTAACCAAAATCAATTCTTATAAGTGACGACATCAAGTTTAAAAATAACTAGAATTTCAGTTTTTATTTTTATTTTCTTTTTATATTCATTTACAATTATGGATATCAATTTTACGTTTTATTTATTTATTAATGTTCTTAAGCAATCCCAGTGAGTTGAAATCATGAAAATTAAAATACCGCACGTGGTACAGACAGCTTACCACAGATCAAAAAACAACTTAAGACGCATTTAGACAATCCTATAAAAACCTATAGAATCTGACCACAACAACGCCAGCTAATGTTTTCCACTCCTATTGTGCACTCCGCGAAAAGACCTAATTCTTTCAGGCACTCCCAACTATTATAGTACTCAATTTTAATTCCATTTCTTGTATGCCGCCTAGTGAATAAGTAATAGTAAATAAGTTTTTTCTTTTCTAAGCAGTAAGTTGTTTTGTAAGACAATAATTTTTCTGTGTAAAGCGCCCTTGAGGTGAGTATTCGCGAAAACGGCGCTATATAAGTTATCCAATTATTATTACTATTGTGGTGCATACTCTTATTCAGAACATTATAAAACAAAAAAAAACTGACCTGATATACTATATAGATCCATTTTATAAGACAACGATATAAAAATTCATTAAAAAAATAATAATTCATGTAAGAGATGTCGTTTTGGCCCAGCCTGTACATTTATTGTTTATGATCCCGACTTCCTATCGTCTTTGGAGATTTGACACGGTCGTCCCAGAGGAACCGCTGCACGCTTTGTAACAATATCGGTAATGCCGGAAAAAATTTACTACAATAGGTGAAATAATTACTTTTGAAACAAGGACCTGCGAAGAAAGACATTCGCTGCCAACAGTGCCGCGAGGATGCTCGGGGCGCTGCCGGCCTCTCTTGGAGGGATTATAAAGCGAACGCGCAAGAGGCAGAGCAAGCCGCAAACAAATTTATTGTTTGTAGTAACAAAAGATTATCATTCCTTCCATGCCCTTCCTGCTGTGGTGAAAGTCTGCGCTGCTTTCATATTTACTGTTTGAAAACAAATTAGGTATATGTCATTACATCTTAAAAATTATATTAATTTTCAAAGGCTTTTATCACAATTTTTTTTTATATGTGACCTATTTACACACAAGGTGTCTTTTAGCTAGTAGAATAAACCTTGGGGGATTCTTCTTTTTTTCGTCACTGAATTTTAAATAGAAATTTTTCTTTAGGTACATTTTGGATGAAGCGTTACGTACATATTAAAACGATATCAAATTTTGCATTTTTTTGCGAATGATGTCTTAATATTAAATAAAAATTACTTTAATTATGTCAATAAAAAAAGACAAAAATACTTTTAAACAATCAAATATTAAAAATTATTTAAGATTCTCTATTCAAAATTGAACAAAAAAGACTCCCTGAAGATTTTGCTACTAGCTACATATAAATAAATTTTCAGAAGAATTAAAAAGTATTGAGAAAATTGCTTCTACAATTAAATTATTTTAATTTTGTACCACGATCGTATAGTGTGAAAATCATTTATAAATTTCAATTAATTACTATCTAAATTTGCCATATTTTTCAAATTAAAAATTGGATGTTTTTCACTAGAAAAACTCTTTAATGCTTTATTTTTATATTCATTGCGGATATAAATAATTGAGAATGTTCTATAATAATTTATTTAGGATTAAATCTGACTTACTAACAGTGAAACAAGTTTTCGTCAATCTACCAAATTAGTGATAATTTATTTTTAAAAAGCAACTTATTCAACCACTAGGATTTCAAATAAAAATAACATCTAACATTACAAGTATTATACAATTATTCCGCTTTTTCCAAGCTAAATTACGGTACACTTTTAACATTAATTTTCCACACAATGTTGCTTTGTGCATTCTACATATTTATTATTACTGTAGTACACATTCCGTCAGCGACTTCACACAATCTTCTCGCCAATAGTCACGGATATTTTCATCGGTTTAAACGAACTTCACCCAACCGAAATTATTACACCTCACCCGGGCGTCTGTAAAATGAGACCACCGCGAGGAAACGGCTCATATTTGATTGCGTTTTCAGCGATCCTCATGCCGTGATTCGACCCTTTGGTAAAGAGCATTTGACTTGTATAAATATTGTCGGATTATGGACGAGATTTATCTTTCGATTCAAATCTAGCTCCGTCAGTCACCGCAGACGTCCCATGGCCAATATAAATATGTAGATGAAAATAATTTACCCTCAATCTTAACATTAATACAAATCAGAGTAGATATGTACATGATAAGTAACGGAGAATTTACACTTTATTCTTAATGTTAAGAAAATTTACTTCAAATGATAATAGGTACCTACTTAACACGTATGCTAAGAGTTTTATTTAACAACCTAAAATAAATATATGAAGGCATTGACAAATAATGTCATATATTTATGATGACAAAAAGAGTCAGTGACCCCCAGACTTACCCTATAGTATTAAGCCTGAAATATTTTCTGTAGATGTACAATATAGTAGGTAAGAAGGTTCGGATATTATGACGTTTGAGATGGGGAAATTTTGGCAGATAACATAATATAGGTATAAAAAATGAGCAAATTAATCGTAAAAATAATAAATCTTTTTGTTTAATATGTTTAACAACACCACTTTACACTTATATTAATCATTGTCAAGTGCTTTTTGGGGGTTATTTCTTCCATCAGACGTTTTAATAATAATAATAATAAAATAAATTGATGATTTATATTTTTTGGGCCGTTTTCGTGAGTAGGTACTCACCTCAAGGGCGCTTTAAAACTCTATAAATAATCATGTCATTTACGTTACATTTACTAATCTGAAATTTTATATATTTTATTCGGGTCACTATTGAACAAAATTACTTGATACCTTATATTTTAATGTTTTACTAATACATTTTTTGTACCTGTATTACCTTTTATCTGCCGGAATTCTCCGAACTCATATGTCATAATATCCAAATCTTCTTACTTACATTTACAAAAAATATTTTGTATTTGATACTGTAACGTAAGTCTGGCGGTCGCTGTCTCCTACTCAATCAAGTGAGAAATGTACGGTTACAAGTTACAACTAACTACCTTTGTATTTCCCCGCAACTCGAAATATTTTCGTGTTAGGCAATTTTTTATTTCGTGTTTAAAGAAAGCATTAATATGAATTTGCATAGTATTTCTTCAGGATCAGAATATTATTACGTGTTAACCAACTTTTCATGTTAAGTTCAACAATTCCCACTGTATCATAAAAAATCTGGATTACGTGTTATATATTATAGCTAGACCGCGTTCAAAATAATATGCGCATAAAATATGCGTGTTGTTACGATGCAAAAAATTAACATAAAATAAGTTTTTCTAGTAAGTAAGTAACCTTTTTTAAACTAAAATGTATATATTTATTTGGAATATCGTATTGAGGCTTGTAATATGGGCTTGCCAGGCAACTTTCCCCCGCTTTCTTCTTACCGGACAAAGCTAGGGAATGGTATTTTGATTGTGGTCGACCTATACCTGTTTTTGCATCTGAATTAGCTGTAATAATATTTTGAGAAAATAAATAATTTTGTAGTCTTATTATTAGTAATTAGTTATGTACTGCAGCATTATTAAAATAAATCTTCTGTTCTTGGTTGCTCTTCTCTAGTAACGCCGTTCAACCATTAAAACATGGGTTCTTTAACACTCCTCCGACCAACTTGTGCTTCTGCTTTCTTCACCAATTTCAATTTGTGGTTATAGCGCATTATATAGATTTTATTTTCATTCTTAAATGAAATTATCTTCCTTATGGTGCTAAATTCAAAGACCAGTACAAGAATTTTCATATTTTGTACCCAAGTACAAGTACCCAGTAGGTACTCAAATCAATAGGTATTTGAGTATTGTCTTGGTGAGTGTTTTATAGATCTGAATCTTAGTTTCCTGGGTCAGCGAATGGAACTTCAGGTGCTTTCGGATACAAAAGTAACATTATTTCCATTCCGCATTCTTTTTATAATTTCTCATTTTGTATTCCGTATCTTTACTTTTTATAATTTCTATATTTTGATCGTTGTTCGTAGTAGTAGGTAGTAATGTACTTGGTTTAACTGTCTCTACGGTGCAATTTTGTGATCATTTTCATTTCATATACTTGGCTTTGTCTTCATCTCATTTTCTTACGATTCGTATTCTTTGGTTTTATTTATTCTATTTTTTGTGCCTATTGCTTACTATTTTGCTGACAGTGAAGTGGTTTTATGTGGACGCCTCCCGCGCCGCTTCCATTATCCGTATATGAGTTTAACTGGTGTGAGGAGGATGATGAAAGTGTAGGGCCGATATGGGAGCTATTGCTCATAAAATGGATGTGTGCTGGATCCCTCTTCACTGTTCATAATGAGAAATTGAGGTCAGATAGTTGAAAGGACTTATTTCTTTGATGTAGCCTAGTTCCAATACAAATTTCACATTCGCTGTATCGGTTCTATTGTTTAGCGACGTTTATTATATATTTTTATTTTTATTAACGACTATATAAAATAATTAATTTTCACGTAGGAATTCTAAAGTAAAAAGTATCACATGCAACACATTTTATTTTATTGATATCGAAAATTTCGACAAAAATTGTCTCAACTCTTTTCCCCTCCCCCGCCCTTCCATATTATTTTATCATTCAATAATATCTGATGCCAATGTCTCAAGATCGATGAAGATTTGAGATAATACCCGGCCCGCTGGGGAATCTCGCTAAGGAATCAAAATGTTATCCCTATAAGGTACATTCGCTGTATATTCACTGAGCTTCTAAACCTTTACAACAACTTTCTCCATAATACGGCCAAAGAGACAATAGATTTTTACATGCTCTTTTAGATCGGTGATAACTCATAAAATAGAATAGCCGTGAGTAATGTAAAAAATATATTATCAATAGAATGACAGAAAACGAGATTTTAAATAATTTATGTAATAGGTGTTACATTGTAGAGATCATTAAAATGGATGGATTATAATATAACTACGTTTTCTCTTACTTATTGTATATTTAACTACTCGAGTTTTGAGAGTAATAAAACCTCATCAATAAGGGAAGTATTAAACTAAGCAAATTCAATTATAGAAAAAAATTAATTAATAGGAAATACAAATAATAAATTAACTAATAAAAGAATCCGGACTTACTAGTGAAAAGAGGAAGAGTGGTTGTAACGGGAATATAACGGGAGAAGAGAGGGACAAAAGCAATGAATTTTTTTATATATATCTAAGAATTCAGAGGTGTGACACATCAAAAAATATTTTTAGAAATATAGTATAGTCAGGGCTTTATGTTAAGAAATAGTCTTTTGCAGCTTTTCGGCTATCTTATATGTGAGGTACCTAGCAGAGTCCGCAAAATGTATTAAACATGTAAATTTGTTTTAAATATAAAACTTTATCACTTTTCGTAATATAATTAACTTGAAGATTTCAATAACATGTAAATTCAATTGCACTTATGGCGTATGAACCATTATCATCATCATCACTTTTGCTCTACAACCCCTGGTGGATCTTGGCCTCCTCAAGAGTCTTCCTCCATTCATATCGGTTCAGCGCCAGCTCTCTCCAGTTCAGAAGTATGAACCTTTACGTAATTGTAAAAGTCTATTTGTTTAGAACTCTTTAATATATTAAAACATATTCATTACTTCTCCAATAATAGCAAAATGACTTTTTGGCAATATTATTTATATTAATAAAAAAAAATATATACATGTATAAATTGAATCAATATGTTTCAGAACCGATGGTCTCTTCATCAGGAAAATTTAAACTAAAAATTGAAATTGGATGTGTAGACATTAACAAAAACAAAAAATAAATATATGAGAGTTGAATATCTAATTAAGAACTAATGTGAAAACAAATAAAGTATATAAATATTTAGTTTGCTTTTTAAAGTGTTATACTGTGTTATTCGCGAAACTTAATTTTATTTATTTCAGTATTTAGTTGAATTTACTATTTTAATGTACAGAAAAAGTATACCAGGATGCAGGATGTTAAGCAATGAACTAATATGAACTATAACTGAACGTCATATAGGTATTTATGAACTTTAACAGTGAACTATAACTGAACTAGGTATTTCATAGCATCCCGAATTAAGATATCTCTTTTGGCCTAGTGATCATAAGTATGAGGATTGAATCCTAGTCTCGGAGATCAGAATCATTTTTATCTAATTATAATAATTTCGTTGTCTATCCGTCCGTTCGTCCATCTGTCTGTACCCGTAACTTCGTGTAACGTTCGTAACTTCTTTTATAAATATATATTTTCATTTTTTATTTTATTATTTTTATTTTTATTTTATAAATAAATACTTATTCTTATTATTATTATATAGTAATAAAAGTACCGTCATTTTACCGTCACTGTACCATTTTTTCATAAAAATATATAACGATGTGATTTTAAATACATCATTTTGTTTGCGACATTAAAGTTCTTTGAAAATGATATTTTTATCGAAAGTTTTAGAACCACGCCGTCCAAACATCATCAGATATGCTCCGTTTCAGGTCGTTGGCAGAACAATATGATCTTTGATAAGGATCGTGTTTTTAAATTGAAGCCCAGCTTAGTCTGACAATAGTCCAGGGCCAGAGACTCATCCTTCACAAATTTCATTACATTATATACTCAGTGCATTAGCATATTCAATTGAAAATATTCCAATAATTTGAAACACACCAAAGTACATTCTTACTTCTAAAAAATATTTATACTATTTATCAATAATGCTACTTCGCCAATCTCGCTGACAACATTTGGATTTTAACCATCATCGAAGTATTTGTTTACATCAGTTGTGGGGTATAAAAGTAAAGGCAGCAATATCAAAAAA
Source organism: Agrypnia vestita (assembly GCA_016648135.1). Classification (NCBI taxonomy): domain Eukaryota; kingdom Metazoa; phylum Arthropoda; class Insecta; order Trichoptera; family Phryganeidae; genus Agrypnia; species Agrypnia vestita. The sequence continues at coordinate 120,510 of JADDOH010024868.1, forward strand.
AAAATATTGCAGTCGTAGAGGATTACTAATTTGTAATGTACTGATTTCGAGATTTTATAGAAAACAGCCTATAAATTTATAGGAAACACGATATTGGTGACTGCATTAAAATTTAATTTTTTGGATATTTTACCTTTGTTTTTAAACCCCTTCGTTATACTCTATTTATTATTTATAAAAAATTATTTAAAAAAATAATTATACAGATAATTAAATGTATAAAACATGCTGTGATTATTTTAATAAACTATAAAATAACTCTTAGTTGGCGAATATTGAGTTGTCATAAAAAATGTCACATAAACTGAAAAACACAGCATTATATGCAATTGATTCATCATCATTATTAAACAGAAATTGTGATTTTTGTGAGCATTGGATTGCAAATGACTCGAAAATATTGTGTAACTTTATATAAATGTGTAACCTAACATTAAACGCCTTTCCCACGAAATTACATACTAATTTTTCTATTCAAGCTTTCTTGGCCAAACCTGGTTATTCAGGTTCCCTACTCTCCCGACATGGCTCCGTGTGATTTTGACTATTCTCTGAGTTGAAAATGCCGCCGAAAGGGACAAGATTTGAATTAAGAGAATATATTATGCGGAACGTGACAGCCTCGCTGAACATCATTCCAAATTACGCGTTCCAGATTTTCATAATTTTATTTGATTTACAAATGATAATTAAAAAATATTGAAAACAAAAGTGTAAACTTTAATGTCGCTTATCTCCTTAACTGTTGACATTTCACCTAAACCTCGAAGAATATTTTATATCCAAAATTGAATTAAGACTTTCTTAAAGTTTTTACTTACTACTAGTTACGAGAAACCTTGTATAATGTACAACCGTTACCTCTCATATTATATGTAGCAGTTGTAGGGTATGCAATTTTATGCTCTATTTAAATAGGAATTACACTAGGACTCGTATTTGATTTGATTTTCGTGAGCTCTAAAATGAAATAAATAAACATATCGGCGCGCATCAAAACGAAAATATTTTCTCGAGTCATTATTTAGGGTGCAAATGACCCCGCAATACGGCGACTGACCCGAGTGCAAGTGACCCAAGAAAAGACGGACAATAGCGTTCCCGAGGATGGCGAGACCTCGGGGCCCGGCGATGGTCTATCCGGGAAATTAGGTGCAAATTAAACGAATTCCGCTTTAATGAGCGTTGTTGCATTATTATTTCCCCGCAGCGCCGCTGGCCGGCCGCGGTAATGGCGCTCTCGGCGTCACGACCCGCGAGACTGACAGCTCGCATTAAAATAATCAAACTGTTAAAACTCTCATTTGGAAATTAGCAAATTATGGGAATAGACGAGGCTGGAGATTCGTAACAGAGCGAGTCATAGATGGCATCAAAACAAATGCAGAACGAACTTACTCATGGTCGACTGTACAGGCCACTGAAAAATTGACGTATTATAAAATAGACACGTTATTCCCATACTAGCCGGCTTTCATATGTAGCAAATATTGCATTCAAAGCGAGAACAAATCACATAATCTAATAATCACGTAAAAATCAGGTAATTTGAAGTCACGGTGTCTAAAATAACGTACTCATTACGATACTCTGTTCCTTTTTCCCCGGGACTTTTTTCGGCGTAGTTTTCGTAGTCGGCGTTTTGTTTCGGTCCGTTCGGTAACGAATGCAAGTAAGGCAATTACCTTCTTTTTAAATTGTCACGATTTCACGCTTGTAACGTATCTACAGTTTATTATATCATTGGTCACAAGTATAAGTTTTTTAACGTTACGATGTAATAAATTCAATAAAAATAATTTCAATGTCCGCCGTAACTTCCTATCCAATAACTGATCTCATTCCGTTTTCAAAATCAGTATGATTTTAAAATTGTTATTTAATAAAATGCCAAATACACCATTATATTCAGGAAATTTGAGGTGAAGTTGATAATTAAAATCAATTGGATTGGAATTGAATTTGATTTACACAGTTAATTAAATTTAAGGAAATCGCAAATAAAGAACATCTACATGGACCAAAAATTTACTGTTGTTAAAATTCTTAAAATATATATCAAGCGTAATTTAATTGAAAACCATCTATTATTTCAACTATTATAAAATAATTCAAAGTTATAATAGTTGCTTTCTTAAATCATGAATATTTTACATGGAAATCTTTAATCGGATTAGATTATTCAAATCGCCACCTCCGAACGTATACAGCCTTACTGCATCAGATCATCCACATCTTGAATCAAATGGCAAAACCGCACTCGTACATTGACTTAACGCTCGCACCGTATTAAGCTGTGGAAACTTATAAACACGGGATGGTATGGGCGCTCGATCCGGCCTTGTAGTTCTTGCCTTAGCCTGGAGCAAGAACAATCTAGAAGGCGTGCAGAAAAGAGCGAGGACTCCAAACCGAACAGACCGCCTAAAGGACAGGGGAACGACCAACCGAGAGGTGTGAGGTTCAGGTCCGGCTCCAGGGACCAACCAGTTCGAAAGCCTATTAAAATACGCGCAATAAGTCAATGCGATGATATTATTTATTATTATGCCTGTATGTCAGTATCGAGTGACAAGCGCATGCGCGATCGGAAGATATGAGTGTACGTGTGTGGACAAATGACGCCCCGCGGAAGAAACTGTTAAATACCAGCGCGCACGAGCGCGTTCTTCTTCGTTAAATCTTGTCATTTAGATAACTACTGAAAGTACTTGTGCGAGAACTATCGGTAATGTCCTTCGTATTTTATTGTTATAGATCACCCGTAAGTCACCCATACAATCCGAGTTTACATCTTATTGGGTTTGGGATACTACTGGCGATATCATATTTACGAATATTGATATTCACGAATCATATAATATCACTGTAGATTGATGATCTGAATTTTTTTAATGAAATTTTTATTATGAAACAATGATTATGATATGAAACATGCATATATTAATGTAGATACATTGTAATTTGTAATGAACGACTGAGGATGGAAATCGTTTGACAAACACAATCATCTAGTAATATCTACCAAAGAAGAATTCCAAGACAGAGAGGCCTGTCCATCGTAGGCTAGACTGATAAAATTATCAAGACACATATGGAGGCCTTTATCCTTTATCAAGAGGGAAACGGCTGACTATGAATAATGCTGATGATTGTGTATTTACAATATTATTCATAACCATGCTCCTCATATTGTTGGAAATTTTTCAATATTTGATATTAATGTCACATTATTTCAATTTAATTTTTTAATTGTAATTTTTATTTGCCGTTTATCTGTAAAAGGAAAGTAAGTTCCGTGTTTCAATTGTAAATCAATTTTTTGTTTGAAAAATGTTATATAATTAGAATTTACATATGTTGTCAACAAACATTGTCGGTTTAATAATCTAAGAGGATGAAATTAACAAATTAAATCTCCAGGAAAAACCATTCACTCCGTTACTACCGCTCCGGCCCTGCGGGATCTTAGGGCTGGTAGGAGCAAGAACTGCGAGAAAAAGCAGAAGAAAAAGGATAGTAACAGTGTAGGTATCAACTAGGGTCACGGGCGTGACGCCGAGGTCAACCATTTTACACCTTCGGGCTGTGAACTTCAAATTATTATGGGCGCTAAAAATAATCGAGAAATGGCAGAGATTGCGCGGTCCGTACAGCTGCAATGTTTGAGATGTAACAGGAATAGCGGACAATAATTGGAGTGACGCTATGTAACAAAGCATTTTACGTGTCAACGATTAAATGATTATTTGAAAAACTCAATTGTTTAGTTGGTTCTGAACAACCTGGACTTAACTGTATTGGAATACTGCAGATCATAGACTACCTAAGCGTGTAGGTAGACCTTTTTCCATTTAAGAAAGACAATCGAATTAGTATGTGTACGCCACGCATACAAGGCACATTGTTTTGTTGTTTTAGTGGTGGTAAACGTCATTACAAAGAAACAATCTGCGTCGTACGTATGGCTTACACATACTAATTCGATTGCCTTTCTTAAACGGAAATATTTCTGCTTTACGGTGAAGTCCTCGGTAAACGTAAGGCTGGGGGACAAAATAAGCATTTCAAGGATTGCTTACGGGAGTCCTTAGCGCTGTGCAATATTGGGAACAGTTGAACTAACTGACTAATGACTAACAAGGCCGAGCAATGACGACGAGAGGACAAGAAAAAAGTGTGACTTTGTTATGTCTAAAACTTATTTTAACAAAAATAAAATTATTTTCTTTCCACCACTTTTTTAGATAGAATATCCACATGTTTCGAGAACAATGTTCTCTTCTTCAGGATTGTATTCTCAACTTATTTGAACAAATACTAAAAACTAACCGGGCTGTCTATCTAGTGATATCATTTTCTTGTTAAACAATCTTAGTTGAACCCAATAAAACATAAACAAGAAAAAAGTGCTATCGAAAAGCCACACGGTAATCATAATACTGTTATATTGCCGTAGGCTCAGAAACACTCCAGGGTTTTTCCTGATTTTGCGACGGCAACACCCTTTCTTTCTCAAAGGTAATATTGAATGTTACCTTATGGAATAATGCTGAACGCCTTTAATGGGATTCGCCAGCCATGAAGGAGGAGGTGTGAAAGCCAATATGGGTAGCAATTGTTTACTTTTATGGGTTTGAAAGCAACCAAAGCAAAGGTTTGATATGAAAATTCAAATTGAAACAGTAATACAGAACTGATTTTTTTTTCATGTAATAGAATATTGAAATATCTTATATTAATTACATAAACATCGTCAATCTCGTGAATTTTTTGAATTTACTTACTTTATTTCTGAAACAAAAAAATATTTATCTAATTTTTGAAACAAAAAAATATTTATCTAAAAAAATAAAACCAAAAAAAAAGTTATTAATAGATTTTGCGTTAACGTTGCAGAGATTATTCACGATGATCATTAAATTCAGTGAAAAACATAGACTTTGTTGTCTCTACGTGAGTTTAATTACAATTTTTATTTTACTACTCAAGTTTCGAGAGTTATCGAATCATCGATAGGTGGAATATTGAACTGATTACATTAAAATATAGATTTATTTTACATGAAGTTACTGATAAACATCTAATTATCCATAAGGTAAGGTGTAAAAAATCTTATAAATAAGCCGATTATACGTCATATATCCACTGTTTGATAATGGCCTTACAAGCTGAAACAGCTGTCACATTTAAAATATTACACTTAACCTGCAGAACTTAATAATAATATTTATTAAAATTTAATTTATTTAAAATGTCATTAAAAATAAACACGGAGTTCTATAAAATAAACACAAAAACCATAAACAAAAAGGCATTGGTGTAAAATACGCAGGTGTTTTACACATTGAATATACATTGCGTATACATTGTATATTGAACTTTTGCTTATTGTGTCGTACCAATAGAATGCTTAAAATACACACTAAGCCGGAATGTTGTTGATTCTTGAAGTGAAATTCTATAATTAGAAAACCCCAGAGTCCTGCCTTGTTGGTCTAACAGTAAGACATTCATTTATTGACAAAATGATCGAAGATTCGAGTCCCAGGAGACTTCCACGCTACCTAATTTTAATATTAAAAAAAATGAGGGTAAACAACATTGTTTTATTCCACTATATTTATTTTGAATTGTTAGAACGTTTTCGGGATTTCTCCCATTGCCAATAACAACACGTTTACAACTAAATTAAAAATAATTCGAGACAGAATTTATAGGGATTGGGTGGGTGTAATGGTGGTGGGGGTCGGGGGCGGGGTTAGAATGGATAGGAGTGGAGAGGTTATGGGTGGTATCTGGATGTTAATTATATTTCTTTTATTTATTTTATTATTATTTATTTCTAAAATCTCCAAGATGTCCATTCTTCTTCCTTTATTGCACCCATATAATAATTTCGAATCAAACTTATGTCTCTCCATTCTGGCATGCTCTGCCATTTCTGAATTTAAGCTAAAGTTTTTTACGGCTCTTTTATGCTCTTCAAGTCTTTCCTTTCAAAATAAATATAGTGGAATAAAACATTGTTGTTTACCCTCATTTTTTTAAATATTAAAAATGAATTTTCACAATGTTACAAACAAAAAACTTGAACTTATTTTAATATTATAGTATAAGCTTAGCTTGAAAATAGCAGTATTAATTTGCCCGTCTCAACACACATTTTTCTATCAAGACAGGCATAGTATGATAATTCTCGCAAATTGTATAGATTGAATAAATAAATAGTATAAAAAATATATGACGTGTAAACATGTCAACGACCCTATTTAAAATAAATAAATGCTGTGTGCAACAATATTGACTAGAAGTGTTCCTCGCAATTCAAATGTCTTATTCATGATCGCATTCTTCGAGACGTTCCTCAGAACGCCCCGCGTGAAGCCTTCCTGGGCACACTGCAGGAATAAAATATCAGTTTTACAAAGGAAAGCCTTGCGCGGCTTGAAAAGTTTCGAGGTATTATTTAATGGAATTAATAACATATTTTGCAGTTCATAATGCAAACATCAAGACATTTACAACAATGGTGGAGTCACTTCCTTAAAACTCCCAAGTCGCAGGGGTATTCAATCACTTTTATTATTCATGATCATTTCTGTAAAGTATAGTGAAATTTGTATAAACCTTGTAATAAAAATGTTCTCGAGATCAAGCGGCCATTTTTGTACATAGAATTTTCTGGGCTGTCTTGCCACGTGTCTTCGGCTTCTTTGGCCAACTTTCGGATCTCACCCAAAAAATTCTATCTATATATATATATATATATATATATACATATAGAATTTTTCGGGTAAGATATCTCGGGAGCAGCAGTGTGCATTACTTAAAATAAGCTGTAGTTTTTTCTAAAATATATATTTTAGTACAGCATATTTTAATGGACTGTTATTATATTATATTTTAATGGATGTCTGCTATTATTATTTTATGATAAAAGAATGAATTTTATGATATACAGAAGAATTCTCAAAATAAGCTGGATGGACAGAGTTACGAATGAAGATGTTATGGCTCGGACGAATAAAGAAAATTATGTTATTAAAACAATAAAAATCCGATAACTTCAACATCTAGGACATGTGATGAGACAACCAGAGAAATACGAGATCTTGCATCTCATAATGAAGGGAAAGATTGCCGGAAGTCTGGGCCCTGGAAGAAAGAGGACTTCATGGCTAAAAACTATAAAAAAAGACAGTGGTTTGACCAGTCAACTGTGGAGATGTTCCGGGCCGCAGTAAACAAAGCCCGCATTGCCAACATGATAGCCAACGTCCGTTAAACGGACAGGGCACGAGAAGAAGAAGAAGAAGAGAGAACCGAACCTACGATTTTCTTCTTGAGAAATTAATTAGTGTATGACTTATTAATGTATTTTACAAATAAATATTTTTATGATACATAGTATAAAAAATAAAGGACAAATATTCTGGACACACATCTAAGGGTTGGAGTTACGTTCCACCCTGGACATTCACTAACTGCGGTGGGTTGTCAAATCCTCACAATTGGCTCATTAATATGTTAAGTTTATTATGATTTTGATGATTGAGATACAAGCACATGAATCATAAACATCTTTCGGTATATTTACTATAACCGGACACCGCAGATTTTAAGTGATAGCTGCACGTGATTAAAAAATATGATTAAGAGACTGAGTGCAACATTTAATATCTACTACGAGGTCAACAATTTCGCGTTAAGTTTTTGTATTAAAAAGATGAGTAGTCATATTTTGCACGTTTGTTTGAGATGCCCTGGATAACATCACAGATCGTGATGAAGAGAAGTATTATTATCAAGTTTGCGCTTCGAGCTGCTTTCTTTTTGTTAAATATTTCGCTAGTTAGTTTCTTCATGCTCCTTCTACAAGACCATTAGCGAGGGCCGGGCGTCACAGCTTTTGTTCGCAGGGTTGCAAAATCTCTTTCGTGTACTAGCGACATTGCTTTGATAATTTTAATATTGACAATTATGAAAGAAAAAATTAGAATCTATTAGAAAGTTACACATTTTTTTTTATCTAATCTATTTTCATTGTCGAAAAACTGAGTTGCTATTAAGGTTTACGAACAATATGAGACGTATAAGTCTTGCATAAATGCTATTAAATTTAAATTACATAATAAATCATAAAAAACTTTTAGTTATTGCTACATATTAGATGATGCCAGAATAAATTAATCCAATTTTCTACTTTATCTGGAATACTTTTGTTTAAATTTGTACATTTTATTTTTAATTACGATACATTATTATAATAATTAGTTTAAAAAACATAATTCAAATATATTTAATATTAATTACACGAATTAATTACAAAATTATATAAAAAATATGTATTCATTAAAAAATAAAAACGTTATTAATTTACTTCGATTGTTTTTGATAGCATTGTTCTGCATCAGGATGGATGTATATACTGTTTAAAGTTAGTGCATCGAGTCCGTCTAGATCAAGACACAGTGGTGTCAAATCAAAGTTATATATTTTACATGAAGAATTATCTCTAGAAGTTAAAGATAACCTTCAAAAATATTTTTCAAAAAAATCAACTACATGCGATTAATTAATTATATTTTTGAAAATAACTGTATGAACTCGGACACGAATGGGTACTATGTACATTATTTTGATATAAAACATAGGCATTAAGTAAATATAGCTAACTTGATGATCGCTGACTGCCTCCAATTGTCGACATACATATAACATACTGTACCGTCCCACTTAAAGCGATTTTTGAGTTGATGGAACTAGATGCTCCCAGAAGCATTGTTATTAATAATAAACTCGGCAGAGAATTTACTTATTTCATGGACTTTAACGATGGTAGAACAAGAATTAATAGCCGTGCCTAACTTTGACCGAGATGATGTCAGTTCGGTTTTCTGTGGGACGACTCCTCATTACTTTATTAGTGTTGAATGCTCCCAAAACTGGAAGACAAAAATTTAAATACAAAAATATTTATTTAATTATTGAATTAGGATAAAAATAAAGAATAAATTTACAATGGAAATCGATTCCAAACCATGGGGACCGAAAAATTCTTTCATGGTAAAAAATTTACAGGTGCAGTTTTATTTAATTGAAAGTTATGTCGTTAAGTCAGAAACAGTAAATAATTTGATTACGTCACGTCCGATAGCTACTTTGTGTAATATTTAAAATGGTAATATGCGACAAGCAGCATTCTTGTTTACTAGTGACAATTGTAAGTTGAGTCACAATTTATAAACTAGAATAATTGCAGTTAAGGTTTTCATCTAATCAATCCCTCATGCATTTTTCTAATATAACTAATTAATAACATAAATTGAACTCCTGAGATAAATTAAAGAAGAGTTAATGAAAAAAAATATATTAGTAGTTTGCTTATTATACAATGTATAAATTATCTAATTAAGGTACTAAGTAGCTTACTATTTGAATATTTTTTTAATGTAAATATCTCAAAACTACCTAATTCGAGTTATCTAATTCTATTGTAGTAATGAGTTCACGAATTATCGATCTGGCCACCTAAGACACAAAATTTTTTCGCGTTAATCGTTTTTGTTTTATGTTAATTAATTTTTAAATAACTATTTCCTATGTTAAAATATGTTAAATAGTGAAGAAAAAACATACAAGTTTAAAGAATGAAGAGTGGTTTACTTAAATGTTTTTGGCAGGTGAACCGTATAGGGAGAGTGGATGGTACGAGAGTGAAACCATAAAATACATGATACAGCCGCAAATAATGGTAATATGAGAAACTTGAAGATAGTCGTGCGTGTAGGTATAATAAGAAGCAGAAGATACGAGTAAGAATGGGAATATGTGGCGTTTCATCCCCTATATAAATATACACCAAAAGCAAAATGATGAACGATGGAATATGAAAGTATGTAATACGAATATGCAAGCGTATTATTCGCCAAACCCTACTTCCTAGAAAGGTTTGAATTACAAAACGATACTCGGCCTACGCGCAGTGGCCGGGAATTTTAAAAACGTTAAGACCAAGTTAGTTTCGTCGTTTCACTGGAAAAGACAGGTTCGTGCGAAATACTTTTTGCACTGACCTGTATACTCTTAGGCGCTGTTCAGCCCGGTGCTGGCACAGGTCGAGTGGTTATTATATTTTTATGGAAGTCCCCCGAGCTACGTCACGACATTAAACGATCTGATGATTCGAGAAGAGTCGAGCTTGTACCTTGGCTGCCTGAACCTATGTGTAATTGGCACTTCGAATGGTGGAAATTGTTTTTTGAACGAAATTACTGGACTTTATTCCCAGAGGGATCTTCATTATACAAGATAAATTATAGATGTCTCACAGAGACGAATTTATTTATATTATTAGTATTTTTTGGGTGTTTATAGGGCATATGACTAGCTCAATGGAGCTAAGATATGGCTGACTTAATATATCATTTTACCCGGCTTCGCCCAAGAAATATATTCTTCATTTATTCATTCCTCATTCCCATTCCCTCATGTTCCATTGAAAAATGTATTTTCATAAAAAAAAATAAAAAACATAAAAATAAAAACATATTATATTATGAAATAAATCAAATCAAAACTAATTATATAGGGCTAGTCCACAATACTTCACAGGTTCAATTTATTAAGATTATTAAAATTTAAGATAAGATAATTCAAAGTTTGCATTATTTTTTAATATTTATGTCATTTTTTTAAAACGTTGGACAATCCTTAGAGTAACTAATGTAGAATATTAAAAAAATATTAAGACATTGTTGTTTGAACATTTTCGATTCATAATTTAAAAATATTTTTTCCTGTTGAAAAATCCAAAAATGTGTAACAAATAATAAGTTTTGTCATTACATGAAAATTTAAAAGCATCATTGCTGACGATGGAAATGATATTGCGAGCTGAAGATAGACGCGCTAACTAAGAAATTCCAGATGGAATAAGTTGTGCAAGGATCGCGACGCCAGAGTGCACAATTCTAGTTTTTTGCTACTTCAGATTTTGACAGATTTTCCGGTTTATAAAATTGTTTCTATGATACGCTGTTTATTGTTCTAATTTTTCTTATTTTGTGACTCCGATAGCTAATCTAAAGAAAACTGCTTTGTTATTTCAGTATATTTTGCTTTAGCTATTTGGGGATTTTAGTAGGAACCATAATATTTTAAATTTAAATATTTTAAATAAAAACATAAAAAAATATATTAAAAGCGTGATTAATAAATGGTTTAAAGGATAATTCTTAAACAAAAGTAAATAGAACACTTGGTAGGATTAATTGGAATAAATCTGTCACTAATTATTGCTAAGTTAAATTATCCTCGCTTAAAATTGTGATGTATTGTAAAATAAACATATGTTTTCCATTGACAAAATTCATGTCAAAGTGGCATAAGCCTTCAATAATCTCTCACCCCTTTCTAAGGCTTCCTCTGACGTTATAAATGTAATTATAGTCTTAAGCTAAATGAACTTTCGAACTGCGTTATGCATGGAGATTTCCATACATAATGCGAAGTATTATTGCACCAGTCATGTCGGACATTCTAACTAACGTACTTTTCTGTCTTGTTAAATCGTTGTGAGACATTTAAAAATATTTTGCATTGTCGGTTGTGAAAATGAATAAAAAACATTGATGATAAAAGGAGACTTTCTCCAAAATTATGAATGAATCGGTTCAATCTACGTTATGGAATAAATGCTTGGGGCGGAACAACTAAAGATAATTTGATCCTGTGCATAAATAAACATAAAATAAATTCACATATCAGCTAAAGATCATCGTTAGTGGTTTGAACTGATAATTTGAAATTAAATAGGCTCATTTACTATAGAAAAACACATAAAAAAATAACAAAGACGTATGAAAACATACCGGTAATCAAATTTAACCACGAGTGTGCGTAGTACACTATGACCTACACATAATAATTGATTTTTTTTTAAATCATAAGGTAATTTTTCATTTACTTTAAATATATTTTATTTTCTTAGAATCATATTTGTCATTTATAATTTTTACTTTTAATATTTAATAAGCACACCAAGTATCGTTGAATTCACCTTATAATTTGAACCATATTTTTCAAAACATAATATTTATGTACCTACTTAGATATGCAAAACTTTTCCAACATCCTGCATAGATGTCACTTTTCACACACGGCCTAGGTATGAAAATGAATAATTCAAGGCGCAAGAAATGTAAAAACTGCAATAAAGTTCTTTTTGTTCTTTGATTGACCACGCAAAATGGACGCCGATATAATTTTATAATTCACCTTTCTAATGGAATAATTCATTTATAGAATACGTCGAAGCTACCAATCAAATGTGATAGGTCTTAATGCACAAGAAAATTATACCGTGTTGAAACAAAGCAATGAAGGTACATGTGTTCAATCACAGGGTGGTCACATGACACGATTGATGTTCGTATTAACAATGTAATTGCATGAAACGTTTCAATGTGTAATCTTAGTTATACGATGTTTTTATTCTCTTCAATCTAGGATCAAAAAAAATCAAATGACCATTGTAAGGTATGACGCAGAAATATGATAATATTTAATCAGATTGTATTTTACGACCGAGTAATATAAGATGATTAACTATCGCATTGCTTTGTCTTAATCTAATTAAAGCAATGGATTACCTATTAAAACTGGATGAATAATGGAATTATTTCCGTTCTGTGCGAGTATGAAGAAACATCAATTAATTATCGTATTAATGACGTAATTGCGTAAAACATTTCAATCAACTCGATGCAACTTCGATAATATTATATTTTCATTCACTTCACAATTATATTCAATTAATACGAATCGAGGTTGTACGATGGAATACCGCTGAATAGGCAAGTGCAGACATGGTTTCTCGTAAAGATTCAATGAGCGGTGACTTACTAGTACTCAATTTGCAGTGCAGCGGAGCGATGAGCGATCTATATATTAGCGAAACTATAATAGTTTTTTTTTAAATTAAGAAATAATCAAAGTAGATAATTCTCTATGTAACAATGCTCGTCACTAATGTAACAATGTTCGTCACCAAATGACGCTGTAGATGGCGCTGTTTTCACAGCTTTACTCATGACAGAGACGCTAATGAATTTAACGCTACTAGATGACACAGTTTACACGGTAACATAAAAATACATAATATGATTTCGCAATATTTTTAATTTTGTAGTGACTAATTAATGTTTAACTTATAAATAATGACTCAAATTCAAAGATAAAATATTTCGTCAAAAATGACGAAATTATTTTAAATAGAATCTCCGTAAATATATAATTTGACCCATGCAATATTTAACTCCAAAGTTATATATATTTATAATTTGAATATCGTTTAAATAATAAATAGTTTAAAATATACATACATACACCATAAAAATAATGGCGTTCATTTGCCAAAAATTCAAATCTCAATGTTTTATATTTTTTTTTTATGGAATTTTGAGAGGTTTGTTATGTGGAACGTATGAGGAAAGTAACGATCATATACAGCAAATATTAGAGGATGACCCTGTTAAAAGCTTCAACAACCGTAGACCATGCATGAGGTGTATGAATAGATATAATCGAAGCAAAACTGGTGTACAAACTATAAAAATGTTTAATTTTATCCTCTCTGCCTACACCTGCGCGGAAACAGTGTGATGGTTAGTTAGTTTTTTAGTTAGACTTCTTTGATATCATAGTTTTTAGTTAAGGTTCTTTGATACCATAGTTTAGCTAGTTCTTTGATAAAATCACTTAAGGAGTCACACCTAGCTGAGCGTGTAGGAAATTTACGTTTTTTAGTTTTTTTTAGGTTATACAAAGTAGGGAATAAGATAAAATAATAGTTACTTACAGCTGACTGATCTTTGATAATATGTATAAAACAATTAACAAATAATAATTTTAATGAAAATTATTATAAATATTATGACCATTTTTTAGGTCCTGTTGAAAAAATTATGCCCCACTGTCTGCATGATAACTCAAAGAGTTTTCAATACTTTCTAATATACATTGTTTATAAATCTTCAGAATACTCTATCGTTTGTTGAAATTTGTTGTTTTAATTTGGTTTCAAAATTTTTTTATAAGTAGGTATTTCAACACCAACATTTTGCATGAAAAGGGATAACTTAAATTCAAATAATGGTAATATTTTATTTTATTAGAATTTCAAAAATTACGGACTCATTAATATTTCGAGGAGATATCATGCAATCAATGAGGCATAATTTTTTCGACAGGATCTTAAAAATATTCTTAATAAATATAACACTTTTCATTGAAATTATTGTTCGTTAATAGTTTAACACACATAAAAGATCAATTGATTGTATACCATTTTTATTTTATGTCATTTTTTACTTTGTATAACCTAAAAAAAATCACAAAAAACGTTACATTATTGCACTTTCAACAAAGTGTGAAACCTTAATATATAAAAATGTTCTTATGTTTTAACGACCGTTCACAGGCGTTTCTCTGACCTGAGAGGTCGTATATATACGGCAAAATATCCCAGAAAACTATACACAGCAGCTTAATATATAAAACAATGTATTACATATTTCTAAACAGGCTGCAATGCTGACTGATCCAAATTGAAAACCAGTCTGGGTGAATCATATCGAAAATAAATTTAGATATCTCTATTCTAATCATGAACCAGTTGGTTATAGTTTATGGTTATAGGTTATGGTTTATAGTTATAAATAGTTGACGTATGTAGACCTCAATCTCGCCAGAAAGGAGTTCCTGCGACGTTGCAACAATCAAATTAAACAATGTCCCTTTTGAAAAGTACGTCGACAAAAGCTTAATTTTCTTTACTGTTTAATTTCTAACGTCGCTCGGTTTTGCTCGGCTCTCCGCCCTCCTCTCTCGCTCCTTTGAGCCGGCTAAGTACATTACGTAAGAATGTATGTAGAAGTAAATCATTCCACGTTTTTCCATTATATTTCCCATTGTTGGGAATAAAAAGACGGGAAAATTTCCCATTCCCGGCCGCTCCCGCGCGCTGTCTCGGATTGCGAACCGACCTGCCGCGGCTCGCCGCCCTGCGCGGGGGACCGACGACAATCCACGTACACAGATAATAAAAAAAATGATTAAAAAACTAACCCATAAAAACCAAGTTTTTACGATACTCCCTTTCGCTTTGAATCAGGTTTCGTGGCTATACACGCGTCGGGCTAAATATCCAGAATGATTCCAATTTGAAAAAAACATTAAAATTTCTAAAAATCCAAAATTATACTATAATAATAAAAGTTTTAAAACGAAAATTTGTTAGATCATTTTTATCGTCGCCACGAGTCTGCCTGCAAAGTTTCAGCTTGATTTGATCACGGGAAAAGGGTTAAAAATCGATCCAAAGTTTTTTCGTCAGATAAGCAAGCAAGCAGACGCTACGAGTTAAAAGAAAGAGAGTAAAAATGTAACATATAACAAGTTAATGCATTTTAAAATAACGATAAACTATTCGAAATTTCCCTAATCATATTTTGGAAATAAACCATTCTTTTGATGGATTGTTGATGTCTTGGTTAAGAAATTTAACATATAAATAAATAAAAATATACGATTACAAAGAGACAATTTAGAAATTAGAAAAAGTGCTGATAGAAAATTAAATATTTTTAAGTATCTTAATTTCGTATGTCTGTCTTTTGCTGGAATTAGGCTGGACAACAACAACCCTGATAATAACTGACCGCTAATGAGGCCCGGGCGCCCGAGTGTGACGTCAACAGCCGGTGGCTCATGTTACGTCGTTATTAATTATTACGTCCCGTGATTTTTCAGGGGCTTACTGCTGTTAGTTACTAATTAGTTATTCAACTACTATGTATTTTTGTTTTTGTAATTATGAATACTTCCAATTTAGTAATAGTTTATATGTTATATTTTATTAATATAAATAATGGCATTTTAATAAGAAATTAATTTATGTTTACGTTCCAATTTAAACGTTAAATTTTACATGAAAGCGTGATTGTAAGCACTTTTATACATTGCAGATACGAGATCAGGCACGATTTTCATTCACAAAAGTAATAAGAGATGTCTCTTTATAATAGAATAAATAGTATGTACAGTGAAACCTCAGTATTTATCATTAATTTTTTCCCGAATGAAGGATAAATATCAAAAAATTTAGAGGTAAAAATGAATATGAATTAACTAAAAATGGTTTAATGCGTTCAAAACCCCGAATTTTGCTTGTCTGTTCTGAAAATGCAAAAACTATACATAGAAAGATAAATAATAGAAGTCGCACAGAGACGAAGCTATTTGTATGGGAAACGTGGATGAAAATATTTAGAGGATGGCCCATAATTTATCTTAATTGAAAATTAAATTTTCATTCGGGAATCATCGCAAATACATTTTCATTGCGTATTAACCATTAATTAATAATACTTTATCATTATGACAGAAATTTTCTCGTCATGCGGTAAATAAACCTACTGTAGGCCAACATAAAAACGTAAATAAAATTTCAATCAGGAATTTAACTTTTGGATGAAAAAAACAATGATTGTTGTTAAGAGTTTTTATTTTATAGAGGTTATGCTATTCTTTGGAAGAGGATTCATCTTACATTATGACATCAGGTAATGTCTCCATGGTTCACCAGCATTTCTAGACGATTCACCAATGCTCGTTTCTTTAAAGAACTTATCCGATATTGTTTGTTGTGTTCTTTTTTAAATTTCTGAAAGTAAGATGAATATAGAATTTTTTGGCGAATATAAAACAAAAATTTCCACGAAAAATACAGTATGAATATCGAAAAAAGACAAATATCTACGTTGATGAATATTGAGGGTTCACTATATTATATATAAGCTCGAAAATTTTACGTAAAACTAAATGGTTAAACATGGTGTAATTGATAACACATTTTACGGTGAGTTTCGTGTTCCGGCGATTACTACTGTAGATATTTTCATTTGAAATAATTTTTCTGTATACTTCTTCTAAGTGATGCATCTAATTTCTTTTTATTTTATTGTTAAATCCTGTATTTTGAAATGCTCGCTAGATCAAATTTTACGCAGGGAAAGGATGTCTCTGGGTCAATATACGCAGATCTTTAGTAAGGGTCCAATAATAAAAAAGAATCAGAAAAAAACATTTCTTTTTTTTTGATCTCAATGAGAATGGTCGTGATAATGGAACTGCGATAAAATTATTGAGGATATTATTGATTCTTTCCAATAATTTTAAAATACAATAATACTTTATTTTTCAAATCATAAGTATCACCCAAATTGTGTTGTGGGGCTTATGAATGTTTTCCAAAGTGCAGTTTTTCCCATCAAATTGAATTGCTCATTACCGAGGCCTTTGGGGTCATAAAAAAAATCATCAAATATAAAGTCAAAGTATCATTCATTACCGTATATTTGCGACATATCATTAACCTTAGAGGCCCCCGTCATTTGGGGTGACCTTTCGCTAGGAAGGTTTACCTGCTCGTATAAAACTTTATGCGTCTTTCATTAATGATAAATTCATGGGCCATGACTCGGCATGGCGCGGTATAAATATGATTCCACATAATATAAAACTATTACTTGCATTTATGTTGAAAAATGGACGCGGAAGATGATCCCGCTCGCCATTAACGGAGGCTGGGGAGAACACGTCTCGGTTTCGGCACCCGGAGCTGTGATTTATTTATCGTGTGATTGTGTCGATTGCTTTAATTGTGCTCACGAACTTGCGCGTCATTGTGTACACAAAACAATATTACTGCACTCGACCTTTAATGTGTGGAAATATTAAGTAACAGAAATGTAATGCTCTGAGTGGAAGTTCCAACTAAGTGTTAAGACCAAACTGACTAGCTGTGTATAGGCCCACATTAATACGATTATTTGATATCATTGGGGGACTATGTTAAAAAGCCATTTTTTATATTTATTTTTTCTTCAGGTACAAATGATTGGATATTACAGGTATAAAGTTTGTATTGACCGAATGGGAAAAAAAATGGGTGCTTGTACTTATGAATTATAAAGTACGTTAGAAATTATACTTATTTACGGTAACTTATTTATAATCAATAATAATATTGCAGTCCAAAGGATTATTTGAAGATTGAGCCCTGACAGGACAGATAGTACTTATTTTGGTCCACGATATGATGTTGAGATGAAGATGATGATTAAATACGTTTCATATACTTACAGTTATAATTTCCAAAAAAAAAATACTATTAAAGTATAATGTGAAATAATTCTGGTTTATAAGCTAGATTGTACCGCTTTTTATATTGGAAAAACAGGTCGAAATTATAATATCATAGTCAAATAATATTTAAATAATCATGATCTTTCTGAATTTTTGAATCATTTAATGAAAAATGCACATACTTTAAATAAAATTTGGGTATATCATGTACATAAAAATAATTTTTACCCTGATTTTGATATTTTGGAATTATGAGACAAAGTTATTAAAATATCATAAATATTAACTTTACTAAACTCCTTGAAATATTTCTAATAATTTTTAAAGTTATTTTCCTATATCGTTCATGAAGTGTATATATATTCATATAGAATGAATATATATACAATATAATAGAATAGAAAAATAAATTTTTAAATAACACTTAATGACGTTGTGTTAACGATTAATTTTTATCACCTGATTAAGAAAATGACAGTTTCCGCAAAGTCAAACGGTTATATAAATAAAATTCATTATAAATTTGATTAAAATGACGTTTTTATTTTACTTGAATTTATTTTACTTCACCGCGCCGCGAGCCGGTTTTATCCATCCAGAAACGACTTCAAAAAGCACAGGGAAATTGAAATATTAAAAAACGCGGTGCCTCACCCCCCTCACCCTCCCCCGCCGCCACCCCAGCGCCCCGCCCGCCCTCAGCTCCCCGCCTAAACATCTCGGTGAAATCTTTAGTGGATGTAGGAATGCTTACGGCCTTCGTATGCGCGTTTGAAATTCAGTTGTTCAACCGCGGTTATGGTTCATTGCTCACATTCTGACGTATTGTTCGATACGCCCACGTATGAGTGCGTCGCTGGGAATGCGAGTTAATATAAATGTAAAATAACATATTTAATATGACGCTTTTCTTTGGCTCTGCTATTTTGCTCTCTGCGCATACGGAGGAACGTCATTATTTTATTATTCTCGTATTCAGGAAATATGAGCAGTTTCTTCTCTCAACTTCCCATCCCCAAGTTCTCGTACATCTATCTTTTCCGGTGTTAGTTTTGTTTTATATTCCTTTTAAATGCTCTCATTTTTTATGTATTTACTCATTTCTTTATTTTGAATAGAAAAATGTAGAACCATTGACGAAATACATTGACAATTAACGCGAACAAGAATAATTTTTGTTTTAGCGTGTCTTTTTAAACTTTTGCACAATAAAATCGACAGCTATAACTAAATAAAACAAATCAACTTTCATGTTCAGTCCAAATATTCTAAAAACTCGCTACCTTATTATTGCAAAAATACTGTAACGGTGGCTTATTTCGATTCTTCATTAAACCGAATGCGAACATGACCAAGAAGTATTCTGAAATCGCCGATGTGTGGAATGTTAAGGAAAAATTAAAAAAATCTAAACAAACAAGTTCGTTACAAGTAGATTGTCAGATCCAGTCTGAATAAATATTTGGATGATTACAAATATTCAATGAATATATTATGATTATTACATGTTTTTGTCTGAAATTTTACATTTCGGATTTAATTAAACACGTGTTGAGTAAAGTTTTATGTAAGAACTCAAATTTTATACATATAAATGGAACATTCGTACCGTATAATTAAATTAAAGAAATGAATGAAAATAAATTGTCCATTACGGGCCATATTTGGACTTTTATCAACTAAGAAGATAGCTTTGAACTTGATCCCCTAAATATATTTTTAGCACTACAAAGACGTTGAATAGGATTAAAAGGGATCGCTTATGTGATTAGCTGTATTGAACGATTAAATTAGACGAGTTGATGACACCAGAAACAGAGGACGGCTGCGGAAGACTTAGATGCTGGAAGATGGTTCTGTTAGCCACTCGCTTGCCCTGCATAGCAAGCATTAACAAGCATGGTCAGGATTAGCCCGGAATAAACGGTCGAGGGCGACTCGTAATCACTAATTTAAGTGCACAGTGATATTATATTTTGCCATAGATAAATAAACAAACAACATGAAATTTTTTGTGTACTTTTATCCTGATCAGTTCAAATCTTTTAAATACGTTAAAGATTTTACGCGCTGTCACAAGTCTACATTTTTGGGCATGACTGCTTTAAGGGGTCTCCGTGGAAGTCTAGTAGTATTTTGGACCAGGGCAAGTGGGTGGTTAGCAGGATTAGGAGCTTCAAGAATCTGGAAGGAGCGAGAGTTGTGTGTCAGGACAGAAGTATGTGGTTTAGCATCCTCTCTGTCATGGCGATGTCTCTGTCGGGAAACGGAGAAGTGGTAATGTAGCCGTCACAAAGATAGAAGAATTTGAAGTACACTTACGACGTGTCTTCGTTTTGCCACAAGCATTTTGAGTTTAAGATGAAAGCCTTTTGATTTAATATTTCGGATGTTAAAAACATTTGTCCCTTCGAATAATTTTTTTGTTTGTCGCAAAACACGCCGTCCGACAAACACATTTGGAACTAACCTCATTATTAGAATTTCCATTCGGTTCTGCGAGAAATGTCAAAAGGAACAAGATGGCCGCCGCGCGGGAAGGGACGCTCTAATTTCAATTTGAAATAAGCTTCAAGTGTGCGCGGGCTGGGAGGGGGGTGGGGGGGGGCCCTCTCAACCAATCGCTTTGATCGCTTGAGCGTAATTTAATTTTTCGATGATTTTTACAAACGATTTTCTGACACAACTCACGCAGCTGGGTATAAACATACCGTGTTACTTCTCAAATTAAATATTATTGAGCTTACTGAATTATTGAAATTTATTATTAAAATTTGGTAATTTACGGTATAGGAAGTACATCATGAAAAGGATATTCACAAATATAAAGAAATACACTTTTTCAAATTCAGCTTTGTCACCATAATAATTACTATTTTCATATTTTTTTAAATGCGAGCACGGAATACGTGCTGTATCAATATGCTTTTATTTTCAAAATTAAACTAAACGCTTGTGGAATGAAAATATGACTAAATTGCTAGTGCCCTGGAATTGTTGCTAGAACCACCGACCACTAACTATTAGCGATAGTCAAATATTTAAATTATCTTGTAATAATATTGCGTTGTAAATATTTCACTGTAACCGCTCTAAATAAGCACATCGATAATCCATAAAGTAATAGGATATTGAAAGTCTCTATGGTGTTTCTATTCGTAATTACATTTTTTGGCGAGCTTGCATTCGAAGATTTATGAATGTATATAAGGCGAGAGTTGTATGTCAGTACAGAATAGTGTGGCGCTTTATCCTCTCTGCCCACTCCCACGGGAAACGGCGGGATGGTAAGTAATTTTTTTAATTGTATTGCGGTAATGTAATTTTTTTATATGTTGTCGTAAATTAAGAAAAAAATATCAATACAGCAATGTTAGTCGAAAAAAATACGAGTGTAGTTGAACGTTCATTTCAAAATAATAAAAAATCTATTACGTAGTGTTTTATCTGTATTGAAGTGAAATTTCTTTACCTCGAAATCTAAAAACTTCGATTATCAACGTTAACAAAACATTGGTGAAAAACAATTTTTGCTTATTCAGAAATTAATCGTACATATATGATAAAGTAACATTATTACTTACTAAATGATAAAGTAAAATTATTACTGTCTTATTTTGTCTCTTCAAAAAACTGTCAGTTTGACGCAGTACTCGTGGCATTACCAAAAGAGATAAGTAAAGTAATCGCATAATAATTTAAATAAAACTGTTTTTATATATATTTTTCCAGTTCCTTTTAAAATCAATTTACATAAACGTTCTCAAGCAGAACTAAAAAATATTTTATCGAGTTTCGAACCCATTCAATTTATAATTCAAGAGCGCGATAGCATTCGACAAAGTTTAACGCGGCGCCAAATTGAATAGAAAATCTTTATAATCTCATGCGTCTGTGTGTGTCCTGCCGAGAAAACTCTCGAACTAGCATCGATTAGCTGTCAAACGCGAAATTTTCAAAGATTAATATAATGTTCACATACGGGGGAGCCGCCGAGGGAGGCGCTGCCATCGCGCGCCACCCGGGAATGTTTTAAAAGATCTTTTAAGGCGGCCGAATGCGCCGGGGATGGTGTATTGTCGGGGACTATGGATTTCATCGTTTGATTGACTTCAATTTCCGACGCACTGTCTTTAAAATGGCGGTCGTCTGATTGAAAACGGAGGGAAAATTTGGGCGCGCGGAGGTTTGACGGCGCCATTTTGAAAGTGGATGCGGGTACTAGGAATATACCATGAAAAATGTGAAAGAGTCTTTGATAGATTGGGTGAATACTGACGGAATCTGTCTCATCTTTTGTTAAAACTGTAAATAAATGGTGTATATACCACCTACAAGTGTTTAAAAAATGATAAACAAATTATGTTAGGTTCTTGAATTACTGCAAAATGATTTTGTGGTAACATTATTTATATAATTACAAGAAATCAATTCGTATAAAACACTATTTTGTTGAATCATCAACATACTGTATCCTCATGAAGGGACATGTTGATAATTTAACAAAATAGTGGTTTATAAAAATTGTTTTTTTGTTAGTTTTTATATTTAAAGCGTTAACTTTGTGGTCGGACATAATTTATTATTGAATGGGGGTTCAAAAATTCCCCGTTCAAAAATTGATATATTTGGTAGAATAAGCATGGATGGTTAGTTTGCGTCTGTCTTGATGAAGATACAATGGATGGAAACCTGTAGACGTAGATTTATTAGTTAAGCGGTTAATACAAAGTAATTTAATAAATTAAAATTAATAAATGTTTTATTGCTAATTGTTTTTGAATTAATTATTTAAAAAAATATCATTGTACACATCGCTGTATCTTAACTTGTTAATCTAATAGAATTATGCAGAACTCGAACCAAATAATAAAAAATGAAAATTTTAATTTGATAAAATTTGAGTTGATCGGGTAAGATAAGACACATACGTAAAACTATTATACATTATGATTGATCGTTTTGTAAATTATGTTCAATTTGTTCTCGTCATTTATGAATAATTTTTTTTGTGCTCATTTATTAAATGGATTCATGAGTCCTTCCTTGTGTGATACTACTGATAAAATCATATGATCGTAATTTAATAAGTAGAAAAATGTTTGTGTGCCCCTATTATAATTATTTTGTGATGGTTCTTAATAATAGGAGTTACTAGAAGAGACAGAATCAGAAATACTCAAATAAGAGAATGTCTCGAAGTAGAACCCTTATTGAAGTTTATCGAGAAATCACAGTTACGGTGGCTGGGACATATCTTGCGGATGCCGGCAGATAGACTGTCAAAGCGAATATTCCAGGCAAGACCAGAAGGCAGAAGACCAAGGGGCCGTCCTAGGAGGAGCTGGCGGAAACAGTTGGAGGACTGCTGCGAAACGAGGTTGCAACTAAATTGGGCTAAATAGGAAAAGTTGGAACCTTTTATACGGTGCAGGGATCCCGACCTAATAGAATAAGGGGTAGAAGAAGAAGAAGAAGATAGATGGTTCTTTCCTCAATATTTTTATCGTTATTCATGGTGAAAAGGGATTTTTTTGGTTACGATTACATTTTAACACTAAAATTGTAACCTTAAAATATACATATTTTTTAAATTATCGTATAAACGGAAAAATTTCAAGTTATATTTAATAAAAATATGTAATACTGAGTATTGATTGTACCCTGATAAAGCTACGGTTGTAGCGAAACCCGGTTGGTAACAATACAAAGTAAAGCGTTGTTAAAATAGGTTATTTTTATTAATTTAATTATAATGTCCCACCACCAAGTGTTTGCTCCTTTTGAAAATTTCAAAAATAATTTACCCCTGATAAAAAAAAATCTTTTATAGATAATAGGCGATATTTGAATAATCAATGATACAAAAGCTGCAACGATGAAAAATGAAGCAGCAAATATCTAATCCATTTCGTTTTCATCAACTTTGGGATTTGGTTGGGATCCGTGATTTCGATTCTCTTTAATATGAACCGGGCGTTTAAGACCCAGGTACGAAAAATAACCCGCTGTGATGAGGCGCGATATGAAAAATAACCGAAAAAAACGTAATTAAAACTGTCAAACCACAAAACGAACAGGAATGTGAGAAATTCAATTAATTTCATACCTCGGGGTCCAGCGGGAATCTGGACAGGTGGAAGATTGAGGTGAAATATATTACAAACATTATTTTATAACAATGTCAACTGTTGGATTAAGTGGGAAATTTTATGTACTTACTATTCAGCATTGTTAATTAAACATACAGGGTGCTTTTAATTTTTTTATTCTAGTCCTCTTCATCTTCATAAAGTATAATATAAACAACTATACTCATAATGTAAACTTCGCTAGTAACCTTCATGTCTATTTTAATGTTATGATTGACAATGTTAGTTGACAAGAAACGTAGCATTTGAATATCATACATCTATATTTAAACTAAAAATTTGTTTCATTGGTTTGGAAGAGGTATATAAGAAATTTTCAATATTTTTTTTATAGGAGATCGCTGGTGAGCTGTAAAATATAAGTACCTACATTTATATGGGTACTCAATATCATAATAGATACCAACGAAGAGGGAGTAAAGTATATTTTCTATGCAGTTGTGCTATGATTCATGTGTCTGAGACATATAACAAATTTTTTCAAGCTAAGTATCTTGGTTCTATGTAAACAAAAACTTAATCGCTTAGCTGTGATTAATATAATTATCAAAAGAAAATAAAAAGTGATAAATACGAGAACATATAAGTAAATATATGTTAATTTATTGAGGTACAAATAGTGAATGCTGTTTAACAGTACAAATATGTTTACAACATTGTTGAATTTTAAAAATATGTAAATGGAACACCCCCTAACCAAGCATATGAATATTTATTAAAATAATTTTTTGGATTTTAATATTAACGAGATTTCCCTAAAAGACGGTATTAGCAGACATGAAATCGCTGTGTATTGACAAAAGTTTATTGTGTCTGTATAAACTGGTATCTTGACACGTAAGAACTAATAAATACGAACCACTTAAAAATAACGATTTGGTTGCCCATTAAAGCATATTTTTAAACAAATAAACTTGTAAATTTGGTCGTAAACATTTTACTTCGGCCTTTTACGCGTCCACGTCGTGTTATACAAAGGACTTTTAATTCGAATCCTGATTTTGAGATGTAAATTTTTAATCAAAGCCCTCGCCCATAAACCTGTCCCTATAATATTTATTTATAATGCCTGACAGTCCTTAAGGTGCAGATGTGACCGGTGCATCTCTGGAAATATTCACACTTTTAAGGGCTTAACGAAGGAATAAAAGAAAAATATCTCATTACAAAATTTTAATAGATTTTTAAGACATTAATTTAAAAAAAATAGGGTTAAAATAGTAGTGTTCTTTTTATTTTGAATATACAAACATAATTCTGCCTTACTATGATCATATCAAAAATCCGCTGTTAGCTTCTTCATAATTTTTTGAATGAATACATACAATACCATTCGTACTTTTTACTAAAAAATATCAATTACAATAATTAAGTCACATTAATATTCTTGATATAATTAGTAAAAATATGCTTTGTTTTCACCAGTTATTTGTTGAAAATATCAACATTTTTCAGGGCCAATGGACGCCTCATAAGGATACAATGTATTCTAACAAATCAAAAATCATGTTAGTACTTAATTATTTATTAATTTCACATATATTATTTTTATTTTTTACTATCTATACTTCGATTTTAGATTTTTAATTTGTTCGTATACATTGTATCCTGATGAAGGAACCTTTGGCCCTGAAATATGTTGATATTTTCAGTAAATAAGTGGTGAAAACAAATTATATTTTTTTATTATCAATTATATTATTAATTTCACCGTAAAATCATTTTGCTCTTTTTGAAGAAGTCAATATTTTTTTTTCTTGCTTAAAGTAGCATTGAAAAATAACATTCCGATAAAATTATCTGTGGCTCGTTTGTACATGGTCCATTTAAGATTTTTTAACTACTTAAGAAACAATTTAACTAATTTAGAATAGATTTTATTAGATCTCTTACAACTTATCAGGAACAGAGGCATTTGTAAAAAGAGAGAGTTTCATCTCTGCGTAACCTCTTACAACTTATCAGAAACAGAGGCATTTGTAAAAAGAAAGAGTTTCATCTCTGCGTAACCTTAGATAGTGGTTCAATGTCTAGAATACCGGCAATCTCTTGCATTTTGCATAGAAGATGTAAGAGATTGCGGAGAAGAAGACGATGAAGAAATTCTTGCTAACTTTTTAGATTAGATATTTTTAGATTTTTAGATAGAACAACTCTTAAAAAGCACTTTTGTTACGATAAAACTTTTACTCATTTTGAACAATTTACACTGCTTGACGAAAGAAAGTTTCTGCATTGTTTTACAATTGGAAAAAAAAAATTGCAAATAAAGTGATTTTTTTCTGGAGGTGTAAATTACACACGGAAAAAAATGTTTGCGAGAGAAAAGTCATCTATGATTACTTGTAGATAAATATTTTACATTAATAAAGAAGTTGAAAATTTACAAATGATTTAATGTACACTTATATATATAAAGAGTTAAAGTTTGTAAGTTTGGATATATAAGGTAATCTTAACTGTTAATCCGATTTCAAAAATTTATTCAGAAATATTTAGAATGAACTTTCAGGGTGGACATACGCTATATGTTGTCCCGTTAAAGTAAAATGACTTTTCGTGGTGACCTATTTTACAACTAAACTCGAAGAAAAAATGGTCGAGTGATGTGTTTTTTATGAACACTGCCTTAATGGTAAGAGATATATAAATTTATTCTTAAAGAAGTTGTAGAACTTTAAAAGTTCTACAAATAAGTCCTGGGCAATACTTATATATCTATATGTGAAGGTTATTACACAAATTGATAAAAGTAACTAAAAATCTACGCGTGTGAAGCTGCGCGGGTACAGCTAGTAATTTATATAGCCAACATGGTTCTTTAACTAGTTCATTAAAACAAGATGTTAATACATACGCATCAGCCCTGAGCATAAAATAGTAGTCGATCCCTTTGGTCACGATGTCGAGTTAAAAATAAAAACACTGGGCGTTTTTAACAGGAGTGTCCCGCCGATAGAATAAAAAGGATTATTTAGAAAAAATAAAACAAAACCCCTCGTATTCGTGGCTGGCTTCTCGTATATCATTTCTGTGCTGTGCTGTGCTGTTCCGGGGCTTCCTTTTTCTGACCACAAAGGCGACACCGCGGACGATTAAAAATATTAATTTTTATACTCGCGCAGTGACGCGATAGATAAAAATATTAATTTTTATACTCCGTGACGCGCCTAATATTACAAATAAATCTACTTCAAATCTCGAATCTTCCACGATTTTATATTGATTGTTTGTTTTTTTTTTCAAAAACTATTATTTATGATTTGTTTTCAAACACGCAACCGATTGGTAGGTAGTTAATTTATACCATCGATAAATAAATAAATCGTCGAATAAATAAATTGACGACACCATCTAAAATAGGTTTATAGCGGTTTCGGTTGGTTAAATCAAACTAATTTTAAAATATTTTCACTCCCTTTCTTTTAACTCGTAGCGTCTGCGGTTTGTTGTCTGCCGGAAAAACTTTGGATCGATTTTTAACCCTTTTCCCGTGATCCAATCGAGCTGAAACTTTGAATATAATAAATAAAAATGATCTAACAAATTATCGTTTAAAAAAATTAATAATTATAGTACAATTTTAGATTTTTCGAAATTTTAATGTTTTTTTTTAAATTGGAACCATTACAAATTAGTAATGACCCCGACGCGTGCAGTAGGCACGAAACCTGATTGAATGAGAATGGGAGTATAATAAAACTTGGTTTTTATGTGTTAATTTTTTTAGAAATTAAAATTAGCGAACAGATTATTATTGTATGTACAGGATATTTTTTTAATTACCGGATTTTTATGTCGAATGATAGAATAAATAAATTGGATATAAACAATGCTCGCAATTAATTTGATTTGGTTTATAATAGGTTGCAAGTATGATTGCATTTACGAATATAAATTTAACGGGTTATTTGGCGTCAACATTGTAGGGATTATTCACGATGGTCATTAAATTGATGGGAATTTCTCTTTTTCCTCTTTTTTTCCGTCATATTTTTTCTACTCGAAGTTTGAGAGTAACAGAATCTCTCACAGACATATTAAATTGACTGTATTAAAATATACATAATTATTATTATTTCGAATATACAATTAAAATTAAACTCAAATAGAGATAGCATATTCGATATTCTTATTCAATTTAATGATCATAATTAATAATTAATTACTACGTTACTTAAGAATCGTTAATGACGAAATGATAAGGATATCATGAGGTTATGGAACGTAGATAGATTAATCAGAAGAGACGAGACGTCATCGCTTGTCTCCCTCTCGCGGCGGAGGGCGAGGTTGGATACCGAGCCTTGCAGACCTTCAACGACAGACTATTAAATTATAAATGGAGAACGATAAAAAATACAAATCCACGATCCGATGTATATTAAACGTATTCAAAATAAAGCAATGTCGCAGCGCGCAAACACCGACGAAAAAGAACCAACGGAATAAAACGTCGAATATATAAATAATAAGAGATAGAGGCGAAACGACAGATAATCGTCGTTGTAATAACATAACAATAAATGGTAGATAGATGCCGTCTGGAAGAGGCCGGAATTATCGGACTCTATCCGGGCTATTTGCAGATATAGCTCTGTTCCCGTCCCGCTCGCTCTCGATTGTCGATTCCTGACGGCCGGGCCGTGGGTTGCGCCCGAGCGCATCGGTGTAAGTGCATCGGGTGTTTTTACCCCGGCCCAGGGGACATTATGTAAAATATGAAGGCGACAGATGGAGCTGGATGCTGCTCCGTCTTTTTCCTTCCTCGCTGGTTTGAGATATGGCGGGCCGTCGGTTGATTAATGTGACGTCCCGCCGCTGTCCGCCATTGTTATTGTTTCCCGCGCAGACAATGCGCGCGCGCGGAGCGGCTCGGAAATCGAACGGGAGACAAAAAGTTCAATTCTATTTCGCGGTTCCCGAATGAGCGCGGAATCGTTTTATTACGGCGATCTAATGCGTCGCTGCCCATCACTTCCACGACCCCTGCAATCTCAAATTAAAACTAAAAAAATTGTGCAATATATTTTGAAGTGTGTTCTAATACCACAATTACTGTATTTTGTCCATAGAAAGATAATCAATCATTATTTTAGATAAATGATGTCTCACAGATATGAAGCTTTTTACATAGGAAAGAAATAGGATTTGTATATGAAGCTTTTTATATGAGAAAGTATGAATGGAAGCCTTTATTGGGTGTTCACAGGGCTTACGACTTGTCTTAAGACTGGTTTAAGAAGTCTCTTGGATTCCAGAGAATTTTTCTTGAATAGTGAGAGTTTTAGTATTAATCTCAGAAATTATCCCTCCATTAGACTGAGACCTCAGAGTATTAAAATGTACAGAGATGAACTAAACCACTTTTTTAGGTAAGTGGATGGGTTCTCAGCAGACGTATTTTCCCCCTCACGTATATTTAAGTCACATTTACAATGCAGTTTAATTTATGTGTAGCTAATTAAATCCTCTATTAAAAAAATGTATTTTATACAATTCATTGTGTTTTTTTAAATTTTTTCATTAAATTAACACAAACGAAAATTTTACGTCAGCTCATGTGTATATATTTTGGTGGTCTACGGTCCACGTTGCTCCATGACCCTGGCAATCTTTAATATACGAGTCTGTTCTAATGGGTAAATTGATAAAATATAACTAGAGTTAGATCAACCCTGCAAGAATTATTTGCATTAATTAACTCGTTAGCCATAATAGTCCTTCGAAAGTAATAATAATTGTTTCAAATGTATCTAAACCCAAATTGCATATCTATTTTTTACATAAATGTAAAAAAAATTCCCGCATACTTCTTTTTTGACATATTTTACATCGGCTGAGGCTAATGCTACACAATTAATTTTTTGTTTAGATTTTGAAAATCAGTCGTTATATGAGTCCTGCCCTGTATTTTATTTTGCAATACGGACACACAACGTCACAAGTATAGTATGTGGAGTTTTTTCACACATATCTGATTTCTAGCTAAAATACCGATTTCTGTTATCAGCTGTCCCTAAAGTGATATGAGGATTTTTTTTGAAAGATTTATTTTTAAATATTCCCGTTCATTTATCTTAGAAACATTTTTAAGGGAAAAAATTAGGGTTGTTTAATTTGGTGCGATCTCCCGTCGAAGGTTCGAGATTCCTCACGTGTTTACATAGGTCTATCTCAATTATACCTGTCTAGGCATATTTAATTTCAACTTCCACGAATGTCTATCGTTTTTTATAACTTGGAACTGAAGTTCGGGAACTTATCAACTCCATTTGTCTTTTTTCAATATTTATTCGGGAGATCTGAAGAATGCAATACAAAACGTGTTGAATTGTATAGCACAGAATTTCAGGTATAACAAGCAGTGTTTATTTTACATTTCTATTAAAAGAGCTCAGCGTTATTCGAATTTGAAATCATAAATAATGTTCGTGTTTAATCATTCTGTGTAACAACCGCAAATTTAAGATTCGTGGATTGGATTAAATTGGCCATCTAAAGAAGAATGAAATGAAGTAGTTAAAAAAAAAATTTGTCAATAAGAGCCTATGATCGATTTTGTATATCTACATACAGATATATTAATTCTCTTGTGCCCTTTTTAATTTGTTGATCAGTTGATGTAAAATATTTCACCAGAGAGATGTATTTTCTGTATCAGAAAATATCACATCTTGCCAATCTGTTTATACAAGTATCTACTTACATCTTAACTCGTGAACCTGCTTAGGTATATTCATTTATAATATACGACCTAATTTTACGTATCGAAGGCTTTACGCGATTCGAAAAAGTCGGAAAAGTTTTATACTAAATGAATCTCGTGTAGAGTTCTACGTTCGGAAGTCGAGATCCATAAGAAAACAACATTTTCCGATCGTCACCAAAATTGGGAAAGTTTATTCGTTAATGTGAAATAATTCGTCTTTTTTCCCACTGCTCGCTGCTTGTATTCAGCGCCTGGCGTGACTCATTCGTATATTGAAAATAATTGTGTCTATAAAACGTGTTGGGTGTAGAATTATCGTAATAAATAACTAACAATTTAAAAGAAAACTGAAGGGTTGCCTTAAAAGTGATCAAGTTTATTAATGATTATAAGAATAAACTCATTAATGTGCTTTAGTATTCAAGACATTCTACTATGGTGTGACTGATAATAAATCATCATCAAACATGATAATTTCGTTGTCTGTCGTCTATCCAGCCGTCTGTCTGTCCCCGTAACTTCGTGTAACGTCCGTAATTTCGTTCGAATTCACGGCTAAAAAAACAAAATTAAACGGCTGGAGATAGGGTTTGAACCCCAGGCCAGCAAACCCGACCCGGCCGCTCAACGCATGTTACTGCGGCCGCCTCTCCGTGGACCGCCAAAAATATACTAAAAATATATACTAGGGCTTAGTAAAGACGCTAACCAATGTTTCGTCATTTTTGATGGGATGCAGCTAGTACTATTATATTTTCAGAGTAGGTACACGAGCTTTGGTTTTGTGTAAAAATACATTTTTATGCAGATTATTTTATTTTAAAATTTGTAAATTATAAATAGATTCTCAGTTTTTCATTTCGGTGTTTAAATAGATTCCGTGAATAATAAAGAATGGCAGTGTATGAGATATTGATTCCCTAATATTTTTAGTTTATTTAATAGAATATATGAGATTTTCAGAAATGAAACTATACTTAGTTAATAGTATAAATAAACGATAATATATCTAATGTTTTGAGATGAAATACGCACCTTTGTCAGTATAGTGAAATAACATATGCAGAAATTTATTCAAAATGTCTACGAAGGTATAAATAAATAAGATAAATAAATAAATATAACTTTAATCCACAATGGTATCTGCAATTTATTTATATACCTAACACGTAAACTTCAAGTGTTTATACAAAAAATACATTGGGGTGAAATTATCACTGATAATAATATATACAATGAAAGGAATGATTCAATGTACCATTTACTGATAATTTCAATTAATCCAAAAGTTGAAAAATTTACCAAATATAACCGACGTCATGAATTACGCGGTCTTTTGTAAAAAAGTGATGACGACGACAGGACGCAACTAATTAACAAAAGGCATTAAACAAAATAAATAACGAACATGTTTTAAGAGATCACTTTAAGGCGACCGTCCAGCAGAGTGTGCAAATTTCACAATTTTTTCTCATATCTTCTCTTGCGTTTTTATCATATTTTTGTAGGGATATATCTCATTTTAAAATTTATTCATCAAGTTACATATATTTTAAATACGAATATCTTGTTAAAATGTCACAAACTAAATTAAATAATTGATTAATAAATTCAAACAGATTTTGCAATAATTGTAATAAATTTAATATAATCCTTTACTTTGTAATATTATTGAATAAAAAAGACATCTCACGAGGCCATTCAATCATAAAAAGCCCACAAAGTGAAGCAATTTTCTTCATTTTTAAAACATCGAAGGTTTGATAATTTATTAATCAATGATGTAATTTAGTTTGTGTTATTTTAATAAGATATCCGTATTTAAAAAAATACGTAACCCGATGTATAAATTTTAAAATGAGATATTTGCATACAAAAATGTAATAAAAACGCAAGAGAAGATATGAGAAAAAATGCTGAAATTTGCTCACTCTGCTGGACGATCGATCGCCTTAAGACAAGACGGACAGATGTTTTTGGCTCTAAGAACGTGTTTGGCAATCACGGAAAACGTAGAACTATTAAAAAATATTTTATTAATAATGGATTTCAAATTCGTCCCGGATAATCCGCGTCCCGGTTAATCAGTTCTCAGATATTCGGGAGTTTGCTGTATTTCACAATTTTATTTTTATTTACTTATTTTTTTAATTACAATAACATTTTATATTTATTAATGATAATAGTAACCCCTCACTAGGATAATCCTGTTTGGAGGTGGGCATGATATATAGCATTATTGTTTACATCATGAAAAATAATATTTATTTTTTATTTTTCCTTTTTACTTTTATCCATCTTTGTAATATGTTTCTTAAATATTGGCAGTCTGTTGTACAATTCAGTAGAATAATAATAACTCGAGTTGAGTCATTGTTATTTTCACTGTAAATGTCTCACTTGTTTAGACCGCTGTGTATTTTGATAGTTATTTGAATTTTTATATTGGTGGATAAGTAATGGTGTATGTGTGTATATAGAATTGATTTCATCGCCGTTTGAAAACAGCCCGAATAGGTTACACGTTAAATTACCTCCGCAGTCAACTAATTCACAATATTTGTGTACCTGGTCTTTCAATCACGAAACCTCCCTTCGGCCGGGATAATTCTGGAGCCGTTAACATAAACATGCCCGCCCGCCAATTTGCGAGATGAAAGCCGCGCGCGGGAAAAGAAATCGCGGAAATACGCGGAAGCGCGCGGAATCTGGAAATTCCTTTTTACAAATTCAAATTTCGCTTCTTTGTGCCATCAGTCCGTTTATTGATCAAAGGCGATACGGGGAGGCCCCGCACCCCCATCGCCACGGGAAGGGGTAATCAGGAGGCCCGCGCGCTCTGCTTCATCTATGATTGGGTTTAACTAACCGGCTGTTTGTATTTTGCACTTGGAATAAATCGAAGAAAGTGTTGAGCGAACAAATCGTCGGATGCGAACAAATCAAACGGGAATAAATATAAATATTCACAGATCATTT
The DNA here is from genome assembly GCA_016648135.1 of Agrypnia vestita. NCBI lineage: Eukaryota > Metazoa > Arthropoda > Insecta > Trichoptera > Phryganeidae > Agrypnia > Agrypnia vestita. The sequence continues at coordinate 154,566 of JADDOH010024868.1, forward strand.
GGCTGAATCTAGATTAAATCAAAAATTGTTGATCGATTTGTGGGCGGGCGTCGCGCGAAAAAATCACGAAATTTAAATGTAAGTTTCTCGACTTTTATATATTTTTTCTGTTGTGGTTTTTGATAAAGCAATTGTAATTAAACTCACGATAAAATAATTGTATTTAAACAATCATAATGTATGTTTTTAGAACATATCTATCATCCAATTTTTCACCCTTTCGGTTGGTCGTTTGGTCTAATCAATAGACTCTCCATTTAATAGCTTCAGAATATGATAAGCTTTTTGAATATATCTATCGTCCAATTTTTCTCCCTTTCTGTGATCGTTTGGTCTAATCAATAGACTCTCCATTTAATTAGCTTCAGAATATGATAAGTGTATCAAGTTTTTTTAATATTATTTTATTCGTGGAATCAAAATATCATTTTAATATAATATTTGGCTAAACAATAGTCTAAAACAACAAAAAATAAAGCCAATTGCGATATCAAATCTTGCAAACTTTGGTATTGCATATCTTCATAACTGTTGATACTAGGTCATGGTTTTTTGAAAATTTTTGACTTATTATTAAGGCAAAAATCCATCTGTAAATTTTTTGCTACTAGTTGTAAGACATCTGTATAAGGAATGGATTTAAACAGTCATTATTTTTAAGAATAAAAATATTTCTGAGACGTTATAGTAAAATAATCTTTCACGTACCACTTGCACCAACCCGTCAGTGTGGATGTACGATTTAATAAAGACATTATTCTGCGTCTGAGTCCCAATTCACCGCGCATCCGTATTAGTTACGAGCCCGCCATAAGGTGTGAGTTTATCGCTCCGTAGGAATTCAAATGTATTCCCGAAGAAGGCCAAGAAATCCGGGGCTCGGAGGATGGGGTTCCAGGCGAAAAGAATGCCATTCGGAGGTCGTTAGAAGGCTCATAACACAGGTTTTATTGGGCGGCCGGCACGACCAGTTACTCGGACTCCTGCGGGACTCGCGAAGGCGAGCGTTTGTGAAATTACCACCATTTATTGATTTATCTTCTAGATCAATACAATATAAATAATAGAATTTATATTGTGTCCAAAAATCTTTAGTTGATTGATATACCGATCTATACTGATATATAAAGAGGTAGAGTTTGTAAGTTTGGATATATTAGGTAATCTCCGAACTACTCATCCGATTTCCAAAATTCTAACTCCAATATAGCTTACTTATCTTGTGATCCAAAGGTGGCCGGTTCGAATCTCACTCCAGACCAGCAAGATAGTCCTATTTTCATAGCTCAAGCGTTAAGCTTAGTTTGAAAATAGTAAGAATATTGATGTGACACGTATTCCGTGTTCGCATCTCTATTTAAAAAAAATATATAATAAGAAGGAACTTTCAGGATGGACATTGATTATATATTATCCCGTTAAACTAAAAAAACTTTTCCTGGTGATCTATTTTACAACTAAAGTCGACAAAAAAATAGTCAAGCGATGCGTTTTTTACGAACTCTGCCTTAACGGTAAGAGATATTTAAATACTTTCTATGGAGAAATTGTAGAACTCAAAGAGTACTATAAAAAAGTCCATGATGGATATATCTATATGTTAAGGTTAATACACAAATTGAAAAAATATGACTGAAAGTTAGTATACTATAAAATGAGAGTTAGGTATATGACAAGTTTAGTCAAAAGTTTGTGAATTTTTACCTCCTGTAAAAACTACAATAATAATTCTTAGTCAGTGATATATATAACCAGGTTTGTAATGAAATTTATTCATATAAACATTAATCTAAAAGGGCAATTTTCATTTATTTTTATATTTAATGAGATATTAACAGAACACTGATACAAAATACAAAAAAAAAACATAAAAAAACAGTACATTATTATTTAAAACTCAATCCACTACCCCAATTACAATTATTTTTGGCCTGCTCTAGCACCATATATCAATTATTATCTTTTATGTACAAAATTATATTTTTGAATAAAATGATATTATTCTAGAATTGATGTAAAAATATTAATACATAATTAAGTTGAAATGATAAAGAAAATATTTTTAGGTAATTAAATTTTGTCGGTTATTTGTTATATTTTGATGAATTTTACATGCATTACTTATTCTGAAACTGATTTGTTGAATATAAATATAAACAAAGTGCATTAAAAATCTGATTAAAATGAATAATCACAGTACATTTGCGGTAAAATTTTAAGAAAGTCATATTCATTTATTGAAAATTACGGTGAAAAAAATTATTGAATCAATACGCCAGAATAAGAGATTTCTTATCTTCGTTAAATAAAATAAGGTTTTATATAAAAAATATATTTATATCTCTAAATTATAAATTTCAACACGCACTTAATACATGATTTTTTAATTTTCATTTTATTTATTCTAAAGGAATTCTCAACACATGGAATATAAAAACAATAAGATTTATATTTATGTTACGACTTCAATCAATATGACGAATATTTTCTCTTCTAAAGAAGCGAGTACTTGTATTTAGATTGAGCAGATATATTAATTATATATAAAGGGGAAAAAAATAGTTCGCTTCTTTAAGAAATCATCCCCCGAACGAGACACGAGAGAGTGCTCCCGGAAGCAGGATAACATACGAGCAGGGAGGTATGCGGAGGGAGGTGGATGCATCCTATTTCGAATACAAATCTCATTGCTTCCATAAGGAAGGCTTGCCTTATCACTACTCGCCCAAACGTTGTTACGTAACTAAGCGCTTTCGAGAGCGTCCCGAGACGGGGTTTGAATTGAAATTGCGCGGGCTTATGGAAAATCTACCCCCGGGCTGCAACGGGCGCGGGGGGTGGCGGCACGCGGGGTGGGAGGAATTACGTCAAAAGTCGGAAGGGAAGAATGTGTTTTCATCTAAATAATATCTAATACCCAGTTAAAAACTTTTAGAAGCAATCTCTTTCTTGGAATAGACTCGGAAGTGTTGTCGTTATCATCTTAAACATATGAATAAACATTACTTCTTCAAAAAGAGAAAAATATTATATACTTGCTGATTATTAAAATATAAATATTTACTATGTAGTAAATATCTTTACTACATGAGACCTACAAATCATGAAATTATTACGTTAAATTTATACAATAAATTATTAAATTAATATCCACATCACATATTAAAATAATTAACATTACAACTTGGCTTCGCTCAAGATTCGGATTCTAGTTATTATTAATTTAACAGTCCATTATATTTCACTGAAATGTGTTAAAAAATTGATGCTTGCAAGAAAGAAAAATCGATACTAATCGATTGTTTGCAAGAATGAACACATTCAAATATTTTTTCTTCGTATGTTCTACGACCATAAAAATACAGTATAGCGTCATATCTCTCTATGCCTTAGTTAATTGGTTATTTCAAAGATATATATCTCATGATGGAAATAGTCATGTTGACCTGGAATTACTGACAGAACAAGTTATGCAAATTTCACGCCGTACTGCACAGTTCGAGAGTTTTAGCTGCTTCGCACATAGATAAATATATATAGGTACATACATGAATATATGTTATTTCAGAGTATATAGGGTAAATTTTAGATCCATATACCGTGAATTGAAAATTATGTGATATTAAAGTATTAGACAAGTCTTAATCATTTTTAAAACGCTTTTATATTCATATATGCATGTTTCTTAGTTATATATGCATATACCATTATTGAACATAGGTATGGGTAAAAAATCATATTTTGTTGTGTTGGAAAGCGCAAGTCAAAAGGTTAATTGCATTAATTATCCGCGCAGGCGTTGAATACTAAAAAGGGTGCGGTTCATTTTCAGAGTGAAATCTTTCCTCGGCTGGGCGTGTCCTGTCGGAGGCTGCGCGCGTTCCCGCTGCCCCCACCCACAGCCGCCTAATCACACTAACGAGCCAATAAACGCCGCTAATACCGACGCCCGTACACCAAGACCGACGCCCGCCGAATACCGGCGTCCGTTAACGAACAGAATCCGTTAACGAACACCATCTCACTGTACGTAGATTAACCCACACAGACGTTTAGTCTACGTTGTATTAAGATAGGGACAGTGTGCATCTAAGTGTACATACATCCATACATCTACACGCGTACAATACAACACATGCCACCTTTCCCCGGTTGGTTGTCACGGTGTGTCAGTGGTGGTAGGGTTTGTTTTACGTGGTGGGGGTGTGTTAGTTACTCTCAAGGCTGTATCCGTCGGTAAAATAAAATGAGTTGATTTTTCAGTTTTAAATGCGATTTCAGATGAAATGATTTTAATTATTGTATCAATGTCAATCTCTTATGACTTTGGAGTCAGGCTTATTCCTGATTTCGTGAATTGTAATTAGTCCGAGTGCGCTATCCATTGTTATATATCTGTGTTACTCACGCAACGTTTTATCTGCCAAAAACAAGCGTTACTAGGGGAATAAGGTTGCAAGAAACCGTATTTTTAAACTGTCATACTGCCATTCTTAGAAATATATTCTCCCGGTACGAAATTCAATAAATAAAATTATTTGAAATATTTCAATTGATTAATGCATGCATTTTGTGAAAAGCCTTTCACGTAAACGTTCTTGCGATAAAATATTTCTCAGAATTCAATGTTTCGAAGGGAACACAAAAACGTCATCAATAATAAGTAAGTTATCGCTACACACACAAAAGTTAGACTCATAAGCTTGAGTACACTCTGTACACACGTCGATATCTCAGAATTCAAGGTTCAGGGTGTAAATATTTGCCCAGCGATATCCATGTAGACGAGATAGCAGCCTTGCCGCGTGCACTTTGTTAATAATTTCCTCCAGCACGAATCAAATGACCCTGAAACAGAGATAAGCTGGAACTAAAAGACAGACGACCCGCTGATAACGCGAGGGATAAAAAATGGATAAAGAAGTGTACAAAAAGGTTTTCTCTCCCACTGAGAGATGGAGCGAGGTACGGGCGGGGTGGTGTATAATCGGGGGGTGAGGGGGGACGGAACGATCGGTGATATAATCCTTAATGGCCATTCCAAACACTGTTATGGGGCTGCTTGCTGTGTTAGATTTACCTAAGGATGTGAGCAGATTAAGGCGCGGAGGATATTATAAATAAATGTGATCCTATTTTGGCGAATACACCCGACGCAAAATAAGGCAAATATTCTATAATTATTTTTTTTATGTTATTAAATATTTGTATTCTCGATATTATTTTATGGAATAATTATATTAATAATAATTATTAATAATAATTTTACAGATGCTTTCCAAAGAATTGGTAACGCGACTTGAGCCATTCGAGTTGTGGAACTACAAAAGAACATTAAAAATAAAATACGACTACGATATGGTTACGAATGAGGCTGTTTTGGTTCTGATGAATAAAGAAAATAAGTGATTAAAATAAAAAAAATAAAATTCGAAATATTCAATTCATGTGACGACGCATCCAGAGAAATAGGTACGAGATCTTGAATCTCATTATGCAGGGGGTGGGTCCTTGAAAGGAGGAGGACATCAAGGCTGAAAAACCTCAGACAGTGGTTTGGCCAGTCGAAGTAAATAAAGTTCTCATAGCCAACGTCCGTTGAATGGATAGGGCATAAAAACGAGAAGATATTATAAATATAAAGTAAAAAAAAAAAATTCTAAATGACACGGGTTCCGGCATTAACTGTTTTCAGTTAGCAACGAACTTGTGTAAATATATCTAAAATCATAAAATCGATTACATTTCAAGCGCTCTCCACTTTCGGACAATATTAATAAAATATACATTAGTATAGTACACATACAAGAACCTAGTAGTATGTGTAGTGATTATGACTCTCGCCTAGTTGGTGGTTCGAAACCCATTCCAGAACACTAGCAAGTTAATCCTATTTTCATAGTTCAAGGATTTAGTTTAATTTGAAAATAGTGAGAATATTGATGCGACACGTAAACCGTCCATTAAATTTTTTTTATGTTCTTTGAAGAAAAGATTATCGCCTTCAACGAACGGGTGGAAAATAAGACACCATCTTCTTCTTCTTCTCATGGTGCCATCATGAGATGAGCGATTACGACTTTATTTACTGCCACACAGAACAACTCAATCGAGTTACATTTATACAAGTCACTCGACTTACGCGGCTTTGAGATGCGGCATTTTCCTATACTCCTTTTACCATTTATTTTCGCCTGGATGATGAGTTGGTTAAAACTCTATTTTGGTTCTCTCTTAATATGTTCGAGATACTCAAGTTTTCTTATCTTGATAGTCCGTAGCACTTCTCGGTCTTTTCCATTAGGAGGAGGATTTCAATGCAATTCAACAATTCGTCATCGTATCCACCAGGAAATCTTCAATATAAGCCACATCTCGAAAATCTCAATTTTTCGGATTTATTTATGGTTCAATGTCCATCAAGATCATATTTTTACCATCAAGATCAGTATTTTTAAATATAAAAAGTTGATGATTCTGCTCTTGATTAGATTCGGCACTCAGAGATCCGAACGAGATTGGCAGGATAGTGGATGGCGGTGGTAGATGGAAACAGTGAGGCCTCTCTGATGTGAATACCGGAGCAGCGCATTAAAAAAACAAAAATAAGGCATTCATCAGCGCGCCATGATTGAGCGGAGGCTCGCCCAGCAAACTAGACAGGGATGTTATATCGCGGTAATTTTTCTTCCGCTTCTTAGTATTCCATCCGCAGCCTCATCCGCGGGCGGGGGTGGCGCCCCCCTCGGAAAAGGAAAAATAGTGAGAGCGAAGGGGGTAGGAAAAACCAACCCGATGTCAATGATTGAACGTCAACTCGCCGGGGAATAAATTTTACTGCCTTATTTTCCGTATTCAGTCGAGGTAAAGTCATACGTGACGCTCGGGGCTGTGTAGGTAGCGCCGCGCGGGGGTGGAACGGGGTGTGCATGTGACGTCTGCTAAGGCTTTGTTATTACGTTTTAAGCCCACCCCGGCTCGAGCGAGAGTGATCGATCAGGGAGGGAAAAGTAATTTGCATTGTTTTCCCTTCAATGGGTACAGAGAGACGAAATCGAGAGAATTAGATATCTACCCTCGCGGACTTCAAATATATACATGTACCATGATAAAAAATATTTCAATTCTAAGAGTTTTTGACACTTGGTAGGTGTGTTGTTGAAAAATTTCAAAATTTTCATATATATATATTTTTTTAAATTATTTATGAATCAACGCCCTAGAGGGGTTTTACAGTACAAGAATTTTTATATACCTTATATATATATATAATTGAGGTTGAAGAGTTATTTATTATTTATAATGTTTGTGGACTAATTGGCTTATGTTTTATGACTGGATACATTGATTTAATGCACTGATTCATTATTGCATATTAATTTATTAACTCTTCTTTATGTGATCATTCATGCGACTTTTGTCTCACCCACTTTTAGACATTTTCTCTTGGACCCTATTTGGTTTTTGATGCTTTGTATGGAGCTGTTCTTCTAAATTTGGCTTACGTAGCCATATTGGATCTTTATAATAATAATAGTAAATTATCAAAAGATTTACCAGCATCGTATGTGTCTAAATAAATATTTTATTTTACAAATTAATTCCGGTAATAAAAGGATAATGACAAATAAATTATTGCTTGTACATAGGCATAAAAAATGCGATATATTTGTAATGCGTCGTAATTTAAACACAAATAAGTAATTTATTAAACCGGAAAAGCGGAAGAAAAATATTAAGAGAGTTATAAGTCACCCTTGCGGAATGGGGCCGGAGCGGGTGGGGGTGCTTCCGGCCTAAGCCCAAACGCTTCCATGTTTAAAAATTCATATCATCGACGCTTCGTGACAGTCTCCCCGCTGGGGAGGCGGGTAGGACCGATTCTTATTTCCCTCCGCTCATTCATCCCCACAGAGGAAATCTACAACGCGCGAGCCCATCCTCTTCTAGAAACATTCCCATTATAGGAAAACAAAAGTTTTAACAAAATTTTAGTAAACTCGCGATTAATAGTATAATTTATTACAACCAAATAAAATATCTGGTGATTTATAACCATATTTATAAGGTTAGTATTTGTAAAAGTGCAAAAATTTTCATTACAAGTGCGTAAGACTATAGTTTATAATAAATGGATGGGAAAATAAATTTAATTAAAAAAATGATTCATGTAGGATACACAGTACCAACAATGACCGATACTAATTTCGCTAAGTTATATGATCAGATCTGAAATACCGATGAGCCCATGCGCCCTGCAGATGGTAAGTTCAGCAATGAGTTCAGTGATTGGTGATCGGTTATCCTATCTAATGGCCCAATCGCCGAAGCTATTACTTATTTGTATAATAAAATTATAATTTAAAATTAGATTTCTTTAAAAAATCACAGTGAAATCTATAAATACACGTAAGTAAATGTGTAGAACTAATAATTACATCGCGTGACATTAAATTTGTAAAAAAAAGAATTTAAATGCATAACCTTCCGTTGACTCCGTGGTGAGGCCAAAATTAAACATTCAAACGACGAAAATCGTCCGTTCGCCCGTAGACCGCTACGGCGTAGACCCTTTGTTATTTGTCTCACGTAGCGGGCTGGTCGCTCTACGTCGGGCACACTCGACTAATTCCGTCAGGTATAAAACGGAGGAGGAAATTATGCGACGAATACGTAAGAGCGGACCGTAATTTATACCGACCGATGTGTCTTTTTCTCCGTTTTCTTCGGACCAAGACGAGACGTACCTACTGCCTCCGCCTACCCCCACCGTGGCCGCGGTGGAGATGATTGATGAATGTGTTTGGATTGTATTGGAGCCTCTTGAATGGGAAATGAGACCTCGTTTCGGAAAACATTAATGACAACCGAAAATATTTGAACGCTCTACTTTATGAGAACGTTCATTACTTGAGGTATATAAAAAAATATAGTTCTAGATATTATAGTATGCAATATGTTACTTGGCGTGGTAATACGTAATAATTGATATTGGGTCTATTATTTCAGAGGTAAGTTTGTAATAACACCATTATTACTCATATTAAATCATATTAAAATATAAACACATATTAAAATAAAAACATACTTATTTTTTAGTTCTACTGGTTTAATTTCCGTGAGACGTGTTTCACATTACTAATCAATCTAAACGAGTAGAAATAAAAACCAAGGTTTTTATTTTCATGTATGTGATATCGTGTTATTTGTCACTACTGTAGTTTTGGGAGGAGCAGTCCCTATCTTCATCAGATAGTTATAATAGCATAGTAGTGACAAAATAACTCCTTGTGTACAATATAATGATCATTTTAATTTTAAATAATAAAAAAATTCATGGAAAAAATGCTAGTATGGTCTGGCGTTGAGATATTTGGTTAGTTTCGTGAACGTTATTCTACAAAGTTAGTCCTATATTTATAAAACAAGCACATGGCTTTGCCTGAAAAAAGTAAGAATATTGATACCAAGTGCATTCAATATGCAAAACTCTATTAAAAAAAAGAATTGATTATGATAATTGAACTATTACATCAATTTATTGCATTTTGCCTCGATGTTTTTTGAAAAAAATTACGTGTTTTTTTGACATCTAGTACAATCTTAATATCCATCTATGTATTTAACTTTTTGCCTATTTGGTACAAATATTTTACCGCTCTTTCATTAAATATTCGCTTAATTTTATTAATAAATAAATATTTCAAGAATTTTAAGACCCCACTTAGCAATTCAATGCTCTCAATACTCTCAAATTATTTAATACCACTTATCTGATAAGATATATAACCAATAATTTCAGTTTGAAAAGATAATCAAAACTTTTTTATCTATTATAGCATATAGCATATTTGTAATTTTTTTTCTTTTGAGTTCGAACATATTTTTTATTTATTTAAAATATAATATATCTATCCCATATTTTAAACATAAAACCTTTGACGAATTATGTGTTTGTGTAAAATTTTCTTCATTAAACGAAGCATGTACCTAGATATTCGGCATTTTTAAGAATGTACAAAATGTTAGGAAATACAAATAAATCTCTCTTGTGGAAATTGTAATAATCAAAAGTATTGCTAACAATGTTTAAAATTATTACATAAATTATATTATAAATATTAAATTTTGAATGTTTTTATATGCCTTGGTGGAAACAATCAATATAATCGCCAAGAAAAATATGTAATAATATAATATTTCAAAATAAAAAAGAACACTTGCCTTATGGAAAATAGATTCAACTCATACAAATTTACAGAGATAAACTAAACCCGAACTTTAGTAAAGAGGGTTAGGTCCCAGCAGAAGAATGTCCCTCCTCGGGTATTTTTAAAACACATTTATACCCCCGTATTTATTCTTCATAACCTGATTACCTAGTAAGCAAAACGTATTTTTTACAATTAATAGACGTTGTATTTTTAAAATTTTATTTCAAACCGAATCTGTTTACGTAGTTAGTTTGACCTTTTCATAATTGTTTCAAAATTTATAAGCTCTAAGTAATTTTTTAAACGAGCCAAACGCTTTGGAACCAGCCGTAGAACCAGGTTGGGCACTAAAAAAATTACGTTAATATCTCTATATTTTTGTGGTTTGTGATTCTACTAAGTCAAGTAAAATTTTTAGCCAGTTTATGCGATTTTTGTCAAATATTCGTTTAAATTTCTTAGAAACAAATAACGCATTGGTGAGTGATGATTTCGTGACCTTAATGCTTAACATGGCGATCTCAAAATAATCGCGTGTTTTTATTCCGCTATGATCCTATCAAATGAGGGTCTCTTCTCTGCCTGGCCAAATCCGAATTTCAAATTTTATTTTGGAATACTTTTTCATAAATTTAACCAGCCATTTTGTGATCGCTGTCAACGAGCTTCCAAAGCAGGTCGCCAGAGCAAATAATTTGAAGGTTTATCAATTCAAATCGTAAACTTAAATATCAGCTCGGCCCGTGTTATTTTAATTTTGAAAAAGAATTAGCATTTATCTGTTTTGACTGGTGCTTAGAAAATGACCTTTGTTTAAGATGAATCTAGAACGAATTAAATTAAGTCGCTGTATATTTTTGGGGATATTTCAAATGGGTCGAAATTTGTTTTTGTTTTGTTTTTAAATAATTATGTAAAATTATTTGCGTCTGAGAGAAAATAAATCTTATGTCTTACGGAAAGAAACATAATTATTTATTAGGTCAGAATGTAATCTATGTCAAAATATCAAAGTATGTAAATATATAATTTTGTCTATCCATTGATAAAAAACTTTTTTTGTTTATACGTTTTTCGCACACCATTGCACTACAACAGCCTTCAAATTTTCAAATTTCTGCACTAGAAATAGATTTGGATTTGAATAATTTTTTACACATAGCAGGACTTTAGGATAAGAATGATCCATTTTTTTTTGTACAATTTATTTTAATTATTTAGGTAGTTGAATTAAATTATTGCGTAATCTTCAGCCGATAATTTAAAACCTTGCCTTAGGAACTAAATATACGAGGGATGCTTTTTAAATTAAATTATAAAAGTTGCTAATAAATGTTTATTTGAAATACTGTTTATTTATAGTCACATACTTCCGATTTAATTATGTGATATTTCTAACCACAAGCATTACGTAAGTATTAGGTTTAGACTTTTCTTTTACTTTTATATTTTCAGGGAGGCTCTAAGAAACCAAGATAAGTCTTTGAGCTTGTACTCGGTTCTGATCTGCAGTGCCCGGTGTATGATATCCGAATATGTATGTATGAAAATTGAACTTCTGAAGAATGTCAGAAAATCGAAAGTGATAGTGATCGAGAGAGACGAAAGTGTGATGCAATGGTAAACAATGAATGCTTAGAACAAGAGAATGAGTACGTGTATTTACTAGGAACGACAAGGTTGAGAATGACATCGAAAGAAAGGTTATTAAAGAGAAGCGAGATTAGCGATGAATAGTGCATTCTATAATCGGGCCCAAGCAAACTGAAAACTCTGGACATAAAACATAATATCAATAGGGATGTGAAACACTGCGAACGCTTTCACGATAATTTGCTATTTGCGCACAGAAGACGAGTCACTTTGTGAAAAGTGTGTTTCGAGTGCTTTGATTGGTCAACGTCCTTTTGCAAGTAAACACATTTGTCATGTGTACCTTTGTGATTTGCTAAGTAGTTATGTACTTGCGAATTTTTATTGAAGTAAGATAGTTTAAGGCTTTGTTCAATAATGTTAATTTGATCAAGTTGAATGGCAACATTCGTAACTTCACATTTTTATGTAATACATATGAGTGCATAGTGGCTTTTTTGACACAGTAGTAATTAAAAATTACCACGATTTTTCCAATAACATATGTTACAATCAAACAAAAATTTCTGAAAAAATAAATTGAAAATAAAAGTCAATAAAGCATAAATACTCTACCCGTTACCAGTACTGGCCCATAAGGTGCATAAGTGCGAGCGAAAGTTCCATCGAACCTTTTTTTAAGATGATTTAGGACTAGAGTCGTCAGTTTATTTGGGACCGACGAGAATGTCAATGTATGGAAGTGAAGGCTGGAGCTGCCAAAAATAGACATTCAACCCTTGCTGCCCACCCTTGCGGGGGAAACGGCGTGACGGTTAATTAGTCAGTCATCGACATCACATGACATAGACCACTGTGACATTTAAAATGCGTCTAGACTGATTAAAGGAAACGTTCGGTAAGACTTGTAATAATTGATTATTCAACATTTGGTAACGTGTTTTTCATAAACCTGCCTGTTGTCGGCGCGCACACGGCATTTCGTCTGTCTTTGTCGATTGACAGTTGATGAGGAGCCATTTGCATCGTCGCAGTATTCCGGCCACAGATTCCTGCCGAACACCGCTGCTGGTACGGCTTGATCTGCATAATTTTATGCGGCTCTTTCGTTGAATCGTTCAAAATGTATCAATGTGACTTGTTTTATTAAAATATTTACGGAAAAATACGTTTCGTCTGTAGGATGTTTAATGAGATCATTTTTAATGCGATTACATTATAAATAAATAATAAACATGGCTAAGGATTAAAATATTATAATACAATTTCGGATATCAAGCTTCAGGTGTCAGTGAGAATAATTTCAAAATCGAGCATCCGTTGCATTTTGAAGGAAATCCATTAGTAATGGTTTTTGAATAGACAAAGGACATAATTTCTGGAATCTCGAGCATTACAACATGTTCACTGTGGAATACTGGAAAACAAATATAAATTAAGCAATCCTAATCTTACGTAAAATACGATATAAATCTAATCCGTGGCAAAGGCCAAAATTTCATTTTTGACTGTTTCTGATTCATATCAATGCTGCTCCTATTTTACTTGTTTGCGCGCATCAAACTTGTTTCTTGAATCTGTAAAATTCACACTGAACTGAATATTTTCCTACTGAAGTCCTATAATATTCGCCCTATACATATACGAGTTTCATACAGTTGATGAGTGAATCGTACTACAGCGTGTTTCTTCGAACGATCTAGTTTTTGGTGAGAACTGCGCGCACGTCACTCACAGAGACAACACAGTTATTAATTCCATATGGAAAAGCAAATATTTGCTGACATACTAAATGTTTTGTGGGTATTCTAATGATCAATTTGCTTCTTGGCTTATTATAGAGTGTATAAATAGATTATTTATTTTATTTAATAAGAGTTTATTAATTTCAATTAAAACAATCTCTAAATTTAATGTGTTTTCATTTATATGAATTAGTTTATGGTAATTTGTTTATTGAATTTTTTTTGATTGATCACCATTTCTTTGTTTGTTGCATAGTGAAAGGAAACGTATTATTGAAATCAGTCCAATTCCTGACATAATTATATATAAATCGTCTTCGAAATACATCATAAATTTTTGCCCAACCTATGTTTATGCCTACGGTACGCCACTGATATCAATATGAGTATGGATGTCTAATTTAATTAATTTAATTTTTAAGGAATTTCGTCTGCTGGTGTAATAATTCTGACTCTATTGAGTCTATTGATTACATCTATTGAGTACAGAGGCGGGATCGCAATTATTATCATTCTATGAATTGATTTTAATTCGTTCATTGTAATTCTATGAATTGATTTAAGTATAAAATTGCGAATATAGTTATGGTTGACACTTAAATGATGTACAGAGTAGTATTTGAATGGCCATCTTGAAAGAATGGTTAATTATAACGTATAGCAAATCACTCGTACATATTTTTCTTTAATTTCTTAGAACTCATGACAATGGTCTTTATTCATATATATACCAATACGATACAAAAACAAAATACTTGTATTGCCACAGCATTTAATGATTTTGTTTTGTATAGTATTTTATTTTTGTCATTATTCACGGTTACTCAATCATCGTGTTTCGACTGATTCTAAGTGCAAAGAAAAATTAATAAACTTTGTAAAAGTAGACATAGAAGGCCTCTCATTTTTATTTTTCTAAATCATCTTTAAAGATTCTGCCGATAATCTATTATTTTTGTTTTCAAGGCCTCTGCGTTCATATAAAACATTTCATCATTTCTTGTAATAAAATTGTACGTAATAACGTGGCGTTTATATGAAAAATTTAGCAGTTTTTTACAATAGTAATAGTATTTTTTAATGACTGGAGGTTTTAATGCATGTCAACTTATAAGGACATAATATTTCTTTAATTTCTGATCCATAGAAAGGTGTACTCTATAACATGTTATTCCGATAATTGTGTTAAAATGTTTTTAATTGCAACATAATATCATGTTTGGACTACTTATATCAGTTATGAAAAACCTGTTGATAATTTGTAGAAGTAATTAAAAGTATATATATATATATATATATATATATATATATATTTATATATATCTATATACTATATATATATATATGTATATATAGTTTCATTACATAAATATTCATTAAATAAAAGAGTACTATTGACCCGTTCATTATAAAAGTTGTCGTATATTTATTGTATAAGGCAGCAATACCCAAATTTTTTCGATTCGCGGAGCCCTTGATGTATCAGAATTTTTCCACGCACCTCGATCGTTTGTATGCGACTGTGTTTCAGTGTCTCTAAAAAAAATGCACATCAAAATCATATATTTAGTCCTGAGAAAAATAAACTTCAATAGAGGTCACAAAACTTTGACTTCTGAAACAATGATTTTTTGAAAATTAAATCGTTTTGAGTTATTTCAAAAGGTATAAGGCGTCTCTCTAATCTGGCACACCTTTTGAGAACCCCTGGTATAAGGGATCAATAAGAAAAAATATGGATTTCATTATAAGATTTATGTGTATCCGATAGTGAGTATAAATATGTTTGTAGGTGTGTGATATAATATTATTATAATTGAATGTCCATATACTGTACTTGTTTTGCGAAAATTTTCGCTTTCAACTGTCCGAGATATATCCATTAAACAACGCGTGAGGCGATAAATCATAATTACCACCATTATTACATATTTATATACACAAAATGGACGGACCTGCATATCAGCTTATGCGGCGCTCGTTACACAAAATATTACTTACTTTCCAATGCAGAGTAGCTATAAGAAAGCACTAAAATTTAATTTTATATGATATTCCTAAGTACTAACATAATATTAGAACAATGTAACTAATGGCCAATAGTCAATAGATCAATAGGTCAACTAAGAACAATAGGATAAAGTGGTCATGACGCTTGTCTAGTGATTTGGTGGTCGGTCGATCGCACCTAATTCCAGGACACAAGAAAGTTAGTCCTGTTTTCATAGCACAAGCGTTTAGCTTATTTAAAATTTAAAAATTTAATTAGAATATTGATATGACACGTATTCCGTGTTCGCATCTCTATTTAAAAAAAATATTTTATTAATAATACAGGTACTCAAATAACATAGTGAATATTATTTGGAATCCTAAATTTTACATCTATATTATCTGCTTTTTTTATATGCAAGCAAGCAAACAAGCAAACAAATATTGTATTGTATAATGCAAAACTAAAACATTTTGAAATTCATTTGCTTCCGGTACTCACCCAGCTGCTTAACGAGTAGCCAATAGGCATAGAATAGATAAAACCGCAATGTGTTATAAATACTTTTTTTTTGGAAAAACGGAACCTTTTAGTCCATTTCAGAGCAGATAATAAGTGTGACGGAACCATATATTCTGCTGTGATTTTCAATATTGCCTTTAAGCCTTTCAGTTACCACTAATAATTACGAAGAACATTTAGATGTAGAGAACAATAATTTTGTCTTACATTTTCTGTATTGTAATTTGGCAACAGTATAAATGAAAAATATCTTACATGAATGAAGTAAATCAGTAATCTTAATACAAGATACTGAGAAAACGGTGTGTTCTTGTACACTCTGCAGCCCTGAGGGAAATCAAGCCTTGCGTTGTAGATAAGTTCGTCGTGCTTTGAACCACATATGTATATGTTAAGACATAAATAAAGAATGTTGGGACTAGGTGAGCGTAATACCCAGACGAGATGAAGAAAGATGCTTTTAGATGGTTCCTAAGACCAGTAGAATATTGACCAGCGTAGTGAAAAAATGGGGGACTTTTATATAAAGCAATGATGAAGATATAACATGCAATATTTGTTAATCAAGTAAAAAATCCCTTCATACTATCGTATCAGGATGTGCAGTGAGAATATTAAAGCATGACTTTTCTGAGCACATATTGTGAAAAAAAATTATCTCGTAATATTCCTATCACAAAATGTAATTATCATACTATGCAGATTTTAATAATTCATAATATTCTGTCACTTATTTTTTTCTATTACATTCCTACCTAAATAATTAGTCTAAAATTTTATAAAACGAATGTCCTAATATCGATAGTTACAGAGATGATCGATTTCAAAGTTTGCATTCTTTAAAAAATATTTCTTACTTAAATATTTATGTAAAACGTCGGAAAATCTTTATTGGAACTATTATTGAATATTAAAAAATTCATTCATTTTTAATAAAAGTCAAATCAAATTATTAAAAACGTGCAGAAATATGACATTCTATTTGACGAATTTAAAGCGAATGAATTTTTAAAATAGTATTTTATTTCAATTCATAATAGTCCAACGTTTTAAAGTAGATAAGTAAGATATATTCATTAAAGTAGATTTTTCCATTAATGAATATTTAATATCATTAGAAAACATTATAGAGTTTCATAATTTGGTTGGTTCCTCGTAAGAACAAAGTAAAAACTCATTTATCCAATTATTGAATGCATTATAAAAATATACGATATATTTATAGTTAAAAAAATACACATTTTCATAACTAAATACGTTTACTGATTGAAACCAAAACAAATGTATTCAGTGTTCAAAAAATGAAAAATGTCTGTCAGAGCACTTATTTAAATATACTTAAAAAAAGTTTCATCATTTTTTCTTTGACCAAAAAATATCATTAGCCAAACATAAGATTCTTATATGTGTATTTTTAATTTTTAACTTTTTTGAAAATTTACATAATTTTATATCCGTAAATATTGACATTATCAACGACATGAATGCGCTATTTCACCATATATAGATAAATAAACGTTATATTCTGTTATAATTTCATTAGTATATAAATAAGTTAATACAGGAGTTACTTTTTATGATATACTAAATTTTGAGTTAATTAGTTAATAAAATGTGATCGACTGCAAGTAAGTGCCTGTAGACCAACAAACAACTAGTTCATTATATTATAATGTAAATAAAAAATGTTAAGTAAATAATAATAAATAAATAATAAATACAAAAAAAAATGTTCATTATATTTTTCTCATTACAAAATCATGCATTTCGTGTATTATTAATATGGTGTTGTATGAAAAAGTTGGGTGCAAACTTATGGAAATTTTCGCGTAAGCAAAAAACCCTTCGATTTCATTAAAATTAAATGCCTTATGAAAAAATGGCGATGTGTCGGAGGCTGAATATAATTTACGACGCAAGGATGGATGTGTCGCGCCTGGCCATACTGGTTTCGTTCTTTGAATTCATGAATTTTAAAGCGGCCCAAGTGTGAAGAGGACTACATGTCCCAATGTGTTATCGCTGTATCGATCCAAATAATACAACTAGTTTCATTATTTATGCTTCATTTTAATGTAAACATAATGAAGGGTGTGGACATTTTAAGGTTTATAATTATAGTAGTATCTACCTAACTAGCGAAAAAAATATAGAATATAAAACTAGCTTAGAAGTAAAAAAGTAATATTATTTAATTAATGATCATCATAAATAATCTCTACAATGTAAACGTCAAATCCATCAGGAATATAATTATAGATTTGGTCCTGTATGTATATTTAAAAAAAATTAAAATAATATATATATCTGCATTAACGATACAAATTATAAACGATTTACAGTAATACTACTATTATCGAAGATCAAATGAATTTATCGAAAGCTTACGAGTATTGAGTTTTAAAAACTTTGGAAGACATTTTTAAGAAGTGAAATATTCACGAATGGAAATAAAAACTGAAAATAAAACTTTTTTTAACTGACTAACTAACCATCATGCCGTTTCCCCGCAGAGATGTGCAGAGAGGATAGCCATATTCTTATTTCTTGGCACACCACTGTTTCTTCGCCTACATTCATACGTATTCTCATGCATGCACTACGCTTGTTGAGGCTATTAACAGGGCCATCCTCCAATACTTGTAGTATCTAATCGTGCCAGGTCTTTCGTGGATCATACTGAAATCATACTAATTTCAAAAACGGAATGAGATCAGCTATTGAATTCTAGTTAAGTTTACGGATATACCTATACCTTGGAAATTATTATTATTTGGGGATTATATGGGGATATTTAAAAACTCCAGTATCTGACTGTATTTATATGCAAATTATAAGAATAGGAACCTAAATTGAAAACATTTTTAGTATACGGCCAGTGCGCTACTCGTGACGTCATTAAACATTAAAATGATAAATGCATCAGTGGAGCGTCTCCATATATTTTCGCAAGCATGTTTTTCCCACATGAATGATTCTAATAATTTCCTAATAATTCTTACTGTACGAATATTATTAACACTATTGAAAAGAACATAACAGTTTACGAATCACATTGCCCCGGAGAGGCTTAAATGGCGCTCTTAACCCTGTGAGCGCAGGCGGGAAAAAATTGCGACGGTTAATTTATACAAATTTTCAACGATTAACGTCCGGCTGGCCGATTATCCCACGGTCCGAGCAGCGGCGGGGTCCAATGAGGCTGTTAGTATTCGAGGCGTGGCATATGGAGGCTGCTGCGCGTCGCTCTCCACCCCAGCTACACCCCGAATGCTCACATTGGGGTTAATTGTCTTGTTTAATTCCTTTAATCACTCTCTACGTAATTTTGCATTAAATGTTTCGTGTTTTGAATACTCAATAATGTATCAATTGATCAATTTGAATGGTTCATTGGTAATCATTATTATTTTAGATTATTCTGATGTAGGTAGGGTAGGTATTCTTCATATCTTTTCCATGTCGAAATCATATTTCAGAAGCTGTAGGATTAATAATCTCGAGGCAATTTTATTAACTTTTAGATTACAATAAATTACTCATAAAAAACTCATGCTCTGTAAAAAATTAAGTTTTATTATTAACTGATATGGCAGTACTCTGTTGTGTAATATTATTATTTAAATTTTCTATGAATTATTCTTATGAAATATTATTATTCTAAGCTGAACGTGTATTACGCGTTTTTTAATTATTTAGTTTTAAGAGGACTAGTTGTTATCATTATGAAATAAAACATTTTGTTAAATAATGGTTATCGAATTACATCTGTTATCTGTTAATTCTGACAGTAAGAACGTGCTTTTGACGACTGTCAGTTTTGCATCAAGTGGAGTGGGTTTGCCATTTTTGATGGGTTATTTATAGTTTATTCACATTCCATTCACATTTACACATTCTAATTCCAAATTTTTAATTAAAAAAATTAAAATTCTCATTGAGGTGGTGGGTTTATAGAAAAAAAATTAGTCTTACAGTAGTCGGTGGTTTATAAAAAAAAAATTAGTCTTACAGTAGTCGCAAATGATGAATCAGTAAAGAAGTCTGTGGCTTCCCACGAACTGAGCGTAAAAATGTTACACAAAAAAAATTCAAAATAATTTATTTAATCATCTCGTAGAGAAAATCTTAAAATCATGTGAAAAAACCCAAAACAATTGCTATCCAGAGATATTAGCAATTTAAATTCAAATTGATCGAATTTGACATTTGTAATGTCAAAGTTGAATCTGCGAATAAAATTAATAAATTTGAAAACAGAATATCTGTTACACGTTGCCATCGTCGCATTCACGAAATTAGTCCCATAAACCAAGTTACACATCAAAAAAATCATTTCCAGTGAAGAAGTTCATAAATCTTATTAATTATTAAATTGCTTCTATCTATTTTTGTCAAATCGAAATAAAATTAAAATCGGAAGACCTCAGAAGCGACTCAAAATTTTCCCACAAATAACGACTTCACTTGTCAAACTGTACTCCGTTGCTAAATAACATGCTACAGCTCCTTGATAGAGGCTGCCGCACATCTGTGAATCCGCTCACGTCTTGTTGCTTTACCGTCCACGTGTGCAAAAGGGTGAATTCATTACAAACGCTGTTTAATTTTAAACCGTACTGCTCCTAGCTAGGGTGCACGCTAAAGGCGAGTCAAATTACTGTCGATGATGTCGTAGAATTAGTTATTTTAAAATTATTGATTATTCTCGTCATTTACGAATTAAATTTTCTCTTTGTTGTATCGAAGTGCAAATTTTTTGGGCACGGTAGGGTAAATTCAAACAATACTTTTTCCAGTATTTTCCAGGAAAAATTCACACTAAAATATTATCACATTTTGACGACAAATAGATCACGTCATTTAGAAGATAATGTATCGGACTGTGGCTCAGAAGATTGCAGATTCGAATCCTGGTAGGTTTGAAATTATTTATTATTTTAATTATGGTGAGTCTATAAGTAAAGCACCAGTAATCTGGTTTTTATTAAAGAAGAGAACAACAAAAAATGTCACGTCGCCACGACAATTGCGCATAAGACAACTACAAGCAGATAACAGCGCGCAGGACAAATGCGCGGCCCAATAACGCGCTTCACAAAAGTGATCCCCAACACAATAATGACATATTAATTCCCATGTATTTCATTTTAGAGTGTATAGCTGAAAAGTTAGTTAGAAATAAAAATAACCGATATGAAAAACAACAATTTCATCTCTTTCATATTCGAATCCATCATTTCACTACTATTAAGGTGTATGTATAATGACAATAAAAAAAATCTATTCTCATGATGAAATTTGACGAGTTTTTTCTTTAATGTGTTCCTTTTTTAAGGATAAACTTTTTCATGGATTGTTTCTCAAAATGAGCAAAATTATTAGTGACTTATACGTTAGATTAGGTCTAAAATAGATGTTCTTTAAAATTATTTTCTGTTTCGTAGTTATGTTTTGCGAGCTACTGTTGGCGCGTAATTTTCTGCAGGTTTTTGTCAGAGATGTAAGATGCGCGCAGTTGTCATCACCACTGCAGCACTGCATTATGAGCCCAACGGCACGATCTCCGAACCTAAAGGCGGGCCTCCAAGCTGCTGAATTAGGCAATAGATAAATTCACCTTTATAGTACCTACGGCAATAAAGTAAAGAAGATGAATATTGAAATTGAAAGAATATGGGTTGTATGGAAAGCAAGTTGCCGGCCGCGCTCCACAATTAGCCAGGCAGCCTTCCCACGCCCGCAATTACGGCCCAGACCACGAGTGTACTTTGCGGTTTTTACCAGACGATCCGTGTAAAACCTCCCGTAATTTGGCCCATCATCGGTACGCGGTATCGGCTAATTACCGGTAACGCTTGGCGGTAATTACCGCTTTATCGGCGCGGTTTCAGCGGGAGCATTCCAAGAGCACATCTTCCATATTCGTCTTCCGAATGTCAGATTCTCAATCATCCCTCGGTTTGTAAACCCTTAGCAAGGACAAATTACCTATCCAACGCCAGATTGATCTCTGTAGGCTGTGGGCAGCCTAAATTTCAGGGTCACGCATAATTAATACATATTTAACATTAACAGTATTAAATATTTTTTTAAAATTCAAATAAACTAATTAAACATAAAATATTTACTTTCCTCTACTGGTTTCTCGCAAAATGTTTTAAAGAAATCTCTAATGTAAAGATTTCATTTCTTTGAATTCATTAAATTTTTTAAATATCTTTTTAAAATATTCAGATCATGGTTGAATAAATATTTTTCTTTAGCCTTGTCGCGGGACCATTATGGTTATTTTATTTTTTAAGACAGTATTTTGAATGCGAAATATTAATTTTAATTTTTTAATTTTAATTTTAATATTAATTTTATTGCTAATCAATACAATAAAAATCGAACACGATTTTTTCCAATAAATGAACGACCGTTTCATCCAACTAGATCATTATCAACTGATAAAACATAAAAAAGTATGGTTAGCTTATACACAAAATTCATTTCCAATATAGTAAATTTTAAATTGTTATAGAGCTTAAAATAGCATTAATGAAAAGAGCTTAAAATATTCATTTCCAATATAATAAATTTTAAATTGTTATAGAGCTTAAAATAGCATTAATCACTTAATATGTAATAATTTTACCTAACATTGTAACAAATTTTGTATACAAGATTTTTATTGTATTGACTTTATTTTTAAACCTATTTTTTTCTTCTTCCTAGTCGTTCATCGTGAACTACCGCTCTCTTGAATATATCCCTCATTTTTTCTCATCACCGTGCGTTTGTTGCTCTTTCTACTCGCTAAGGACAATGCACATTTGCGGGGATCTTACTGTTACACAGTGTCCTCGACGTGGTTCACCACAAAAAGCTTCTGCACGCCAGAATCCCTCGCGAGATATCCAATATTAAGGCAATTCGTTCAACACCACATTGGACAAGTTGGAAAACAAACCCTTCTTTTTAAATTATTTTTAAAATAATTTTTTTCAAAATGAAAGTTAATTCTCTATTGATTCTGAAATAAATATTCTAACGGTCGAGTGACAAAACGATTTTTTTTCCGAGAAATGTAATTTCAAAGATATATTTAATATTTTAATCTAAATGATCAATTGAGGACATATTGTAGATCAAAATCTTTTTTCTCTCAAGTGATCCGATCTGATGAAATATTTTATTTGAGCTTGATCGACAGATTGCATCTGTACGCATTATATCGACTACCTTTATGTAACAATACATTTCTACGAACATTAGATAATGTGACGGGTTGAAAAGCTAACTAACCATCACGCCGTTTCCCGCAGGGGTAGGCAGAGAGGATTGAACGCCACACTCTTCTATCCTGGCACATCACTTTTGATTCGGCCACATTCATACATCGTCTCATACAAGTTCTACGGTTGATGCGGCTTTTAACAGGGCCATCCTCAAACACTTGTTGTATCTGATCATGCCAGGTCTTTCGCGGACGCCCTCTATTTCTGTTGCCTTCAACACTCGCCTCATATATTTTCTTAACCATCCTTTCCTCGTTCATACGTTCCACATGACCAAACCATCTCAGCACTCCTTTCTTTCAAAGGCAATATACAAAAGGAATATACAAAAAAATAAAAATTGTTTTGATTGCAGTCACCAAGCATTACTAATTTATAATGTACTGAATTCTAGATTTTATGTATCTCTATCCCTTCCAAAATCAAGTTTCCTATGAATTTATAGGCTATATTTTCTATGAAAACTCGAATTCAGCTCATTCTTTATTACTGATTATTCTATTATCCTTGATGACTGCATTCAATTTTTTTTTGATATTGCTGTCTTTGCTTTTATACCCCTCATACCTTGTTTAATATTTTACATATTTCTTTCCACTACTTACGTTTCTAGAGAAACAGAGCCTTTTTAAGATGAGAGTTTAATTTTTTTTTTCCACTACCTTCATTTCTAGAGAAACAGACTTTTTTAATATGAGAAGTGGAAGTATTTTAATAATCTCTACATCGTAAACGCCAAATCCATCAATAAAGTAATAAATTTCTATATTACAAATATATTTTTTAATAAATACATCATAAGTGTAAAGGCAGTATCTCAAATTGTTTCAGGTAACGGAACAAGAGTGAACATTAGAAATCTAATCAATATTGAAATGATTTTAACTGCGTGGCAAATGAATCTAAAACCGTCACAAAGGTGTCGGATCCGTGCTCACGTTCGACATGTCTTTGTATTTCGTTAAGTACCCACCAACCGTAGATCACCGACCCAGATTTGGTCGGATGTTACAAAGCAGCATTGTTTGTCTAATTCCATGGAGCCTGTAACGATTCCTCGCTGAGACATTCCAGGTGTCTTTGGAATTGTAACAATAACAATAATATAAATTCTTATTAACGAGGGTCCTGGGCCTGATGCGAGCGCAGAATAAGGCTGCCCTGTCACTGGATAAATAAAAGCTATCCTTCTCAGGTATGTCATTATGCTTAAACAATAACATCTCTAGGAACCGTGTCTTTTATTACCTGGTGGATACAGAATGTAGACAAATTCGTGGAGATGAAAATACAAAATAATCGATTTTTTACTTTGGTACCTAGATGTTAGAAATTAATGGGTTTTTATTTCTTTATTTAGCAAGAAAAAAAATATATGGATAAAACTTGCAGAAATGTTGATTGGATTAAGGAGCAATTAAGATGTTTAGATTGCAATAATTATTCCTAATTTTCTAATCAGCTCTTGGAATTTAACCATGCTATTGATTGACATTATTAATAAAAGATTGCAAATTTAAAATTCAAATAACATAGGATTACAGTTGAATAAATTCGAAATTTTAGGAATTAGAAAGTGTTTGTATAAAAATGAAATACCATAAATAACTAGGTCTTTTTTGAAAATAGTTACTATTTAAATTTGTTTTCACAATAGTTTTTCATCTCCTATATATTTTTATTTTTGTTAATGTCTTTATTTCAAATTTTAATTTTCAGTATTAGCAATTTTTAGTTTAATTTTTAATGGCATATACTGTAGCTTTGTTTAATTTTTTTTACGGAAAAAATATTTTTTTATTATATTTTAAAAATAAAATAAATATTCTCTATGATAAATATATTTCATGACAAAGTGTGGTTAAAAATATAGAATTTAAATAAATCTAAGCATGAAAAGAAAGGTTTTCTCTTAAATAAGTGAAATGAATTTATAATTTCAATAAAAATCTTAGCTATTCATTAAAAAAGTACAATGTAATAAAAATTCACTACTCGATAAACATTAAATAATTTTATCTAAACTATTGTGTATCATATTCTGCTCGTGGCACATGCTCGAGTAAATTCTCGAGTATTATGATGTCGCAGATAAACGCATGGGAAAGTAGTTGCGAATGGCAAGTTAGCATGAATTATTAATCTAATTGATCTAAGTTGATCAACGCTTCTAGACCGTTCAATTTCCGTAATTTATAGCAATCCCGGAGCCGTGTACATACTTTTTACTGCGATAAACGTCGTAATGGCCGCGGTACATACGGCCTCCTACCACTACCCACAGCACTTGCCGAGATATTTCTGTGGGAATATGTGCAGCAGCAATTAGACGGTTAAAAGCCCGCTGTAATTATTATTGATGTTACCAAACCGATTACTTGAGACCTGGATGTTTAGCACTTAACCCTGTGAGTGCTAGTAGACTAAACTTAGGTACTTATGACATTAAAAAATTACACGTTTATCATCATAATTATTAGAGCAGTGAATTCGAAATGATTTTTTAAAACAGTTTCGTTTATCACCATAATTATTAGAGCAGTGAATTCGAAATGATTTTTTAAAACAGTTTCGTACATCACAAAGATATTACTTTCAAATTCAGTATAGGTTTTAGTGTCGATAAATCGGCGTTTTATAAAAGAATAAACAGAAGCATAAGACAGAATAACCTTTATTTTTTTCAATAAATTTTTACGGAATTCAATTCAAGCAATGTAGGTATTTAGATTTTCACTAATCTTATATAATATGGTAATGACAAAATAAATAAATAGATTTATTTTGTCACAACTATAGTTTCAATAGAAGTCCCTCTCCTCTTTTTTCTCTTCAGTCCTCTCAATAGATATATTTTTTTTTAAATGGCGTAATAATAATAGTAGCAGAAATATAAATCTTGGTAAATTGCATATCCTTGTAGTATTTACCATAACTGCCCAGCATCGTTATACATTTAGAGGTGTGAAATGGTTCAACGAATTACCTGTTAAAATGAGCATTGAAAAACACAGGCCTTAAAAAATATATTTAAAAAAACCCTCAAAATTAACTAAATTTTTATTTTATATTACATATTACTTAATTGTATAAACTGTTTATCATATAATTCTTTAGAATAGTATGTCTTTAATAAAATATACTTTTAAATTTAATATTATTATACTGTACACTTTTATTATCTTTGCTTTAAATTTTATTACCTTACTATATTCATTTTTTAATTGTTTGAAGTGTAAGTCCCTCTCCAGACACAGGAGTCAGACTCTTTTTGGAGAGGTACAACAATATAACAAATTTATGTATCCATATAGGTACTTAAAAAAAAAAAATTACATCTGATGATAAAATATCCTGCTACTCTCAAAATTATAGTAGTAACAAAATAATGATTTGTGAGTTTAGAGAAAATTGAAATTATCATTTTGCAAAACGGATCGTCTGATTGGTGGAGAACGTAAAAATCTATGCTTTAAAAGAACGCTTACTTTAATCCACCTTGAAACAATCGGCCCTTAGAGTGCGACGGATACTCTAAATCAATTATTAAGAAAGCCATCAACCGCGAATACAATAAAAACTCAGATACTAAAGTTATAACCGAACCCCCAAAGTCGCTAGCTTTTCTTCCGTATATAAAAGGCACTACCGATAAAATCAGTCGCTTATTACGCAAAAACAATATTAAAACAATTTTCCGAACAAATAATAAAATAAATTCATTGCTAAGAAGCCCCAAAGACAACATTCCTTTAGAATCTCACGGCGTTTATCAAATACCTTGCGCGAACTGTGATAAGTGTTATATCGGCTGGTCTAACAGAAAAATATCCTGCCGCGTGTCTGAGCATAAAGTAGATGTTGAAAATAAAAAACTCACCTCATCCTTAGTTCATCATGTTCTTACGGAAGGACATAAAATAGATTATAATAATGCCTCAACCATCGCAAATATTAATAACGAAACATGCAGAATATATAGGGAAGCAATAGAAATACATAAAAATAAAAATAACATGAATTGCCGCGACGACGCGATCCGAATTCCTTATACTTGGAAATCCATTCTTAACGACTGAAAAATCTTTTCAAAATCAGCCCCTAATAACCCGATTCCAAGTACAGACGCAGTAAATGAACATATTAATATAACTAACAATAACGGAATTTCCAACAATAATAGAAGAATTACCAGGTCACAAAGTAAATTCAGCAATTAGCCTCGCATTAGGCTTCACTTGGATCTCGACTTCTGGAGTGAACGGGTGTGCTTGCCATCAATTCAAAACAGAACTTGAAATACAAGGCGAAAAATCCCTTTGAAAATGGCCAGTGCTATCTGTCCGAAACGTTGGGTACAATATAACAGACTCAAGACTACAATACGCGGGTTATCCTAGAAAATAATCCTTCATATATATATATATGCCCGGTTTACAATAATGTAATAAATACAAATACTTTACTTTTATTTTTTTATATTAATTTACAAATTTTTACTAATAAAAATCATTATCATCATCAAATTAAAACAGGTGTACTGATCCAATTCAAATTTCGTGAATATGTATATGTAATTTAATTTAATTTCGTTCTTAATATATTTATTAAATTAGATATTTTTTAAATACCCAGGTATGTTTGTTCCTCTATGAAAGTATCACTCGATTTATATCCGAGTCCTCCAAAAATTAAGGCAAAAAAAATACTCGTTTGAATTAAGAACTTCTTGAACAATTAATTTATTATTCCAATGTATACGTATCCGATATCCTTAACTTTTCGTAGGGGAGTATTGCTTTGAGTATAATGAAAGTGTAGCAAAATGTACGCAGATCAAATATCAGGGTAGCGAAAGAATAAGGGTGTAATTATTTCACATGTAACATGTATGCATTCCTTTATAAAAGACTAAAAATTTCGAAAGGTATCTGGGTTAGGCAGTCAATGAACAAAAAATCTAAAATATCGTATCGAAGTGCTAACAATTGTTTCTAAAATGTAACCAAATACTGTTGTTTCTCAAAATACATATGTATGTGTATATAATTTTTAGGAATTAAATTGATAAATGCTACGTACGTATGGTAAAACTATACCATTCAACTGTATAATGTATGCTTGCTATCATCAAAATTAGCAATATTCGGTCACACCGGGGACTGTTAACATATCGCACGGCAGACCTCGTTGACCTTGCAACCCGCGTAGTCTACATTGGCGCGGTGATATTACATACATAAAACTCGTTCTTTTACAATGAAAATCTTTATTATTTTTTATTTATCACGAAACATCTCTTTATTTCTTTATTTCCAACATTCTTTATAATTTCCTTACCATTGATGTGTATTTTGTAACATATTTTTTTACGATTTTTTAAATTTACCTTTATGGTCTTACTTTGTATTTCGATATCACATAGGACTTATTAGTGGGTAACTTTGGGACTAATATGGTCATTTATGATCTGTTGCTAATCTTAACTATTTTACTTTGGGATTATCATGGTTATTAATGGCCTATTGATAATTTTAACTTATGTTATGACTTTCATGATTAAAAATGACCTATTGATAATCGTAACTAAGTTACTCTAAGACCATCGTGGTTATTAATGACCTATTGATAATCGTAACTAAGTTATTCTAGGAGTATCGTGGTCATTAATTACCCGTTGATAACCTGTTTTTAAAAAATATATAAAATGAAAATATTCTCAGGCTACTAAAAAGATTAAGTAGACTCATCAAACTGGAGAACGAACCCTAAATATTTCCTCGTTTGAGTTGATTCAAATGTTTCTGAGCAGATGTAATACGAGCCGTGTAATGCGACTTTAATATAGTCAGAACACACGTCGCGGACGCCATTTGCATTCGCACAGACGGTTATCAAGAGCCGTAATTTGTTCTGTTCAACAGCTAATTATAAAGTTAATTCCCAGAGGCAGCTTATTTGAAATTATAAGCAGTTATTCTCTGAGGAATAATGAGAAAATTCAATCCTGCAATTCTAACGCAGGCAGCGTAAGGTGAATCAAAACAACAGATCGCTGCCTCATCCTAAATATACTCTCACAACTAATATTATTTTATTTACGGTAACACTTGAGAAGATGTACAAAGAATACTACAAGACCTCGATGAGGTATCGAAATTTATTGGTCTAAAAGATCAAAGTTATGGTTAGCGAACAAAAGCATATCAGGCGACAAAACTGAGTTTGTAAAAGAATGTTGTCGTAAAACATTTTGTTAAAGCGGCACATTCACTGCAAATGCATATTTCGGCGTTTTTTTTTTACAAAAATGTGGGTTTTTATTATTCATTTAAATAAGAATATATATGATAAACTGCAATTTGTTAAAGCAATACCTTAGATAAAACCTTTGTTTTTATATAAAAGTAATAAGCTGAACATTATTTATAATAATTAAGAAAATATTAGCCTTAATCGACAGGCCGCGGCCAAAAAATCGTTTTTTGTGTTCTAGGGAAAACAAAGATTTAATTAATATTTATATGTACACATAATATATTTTTTTATATTTATAAAGTTTACTTTATTATCTAGAATCCGTACAAAGAAAATCAAGAAATATTTAATATTAATAAAATTATTGATTTTTATATTTGCAAGAAATTTTTACGTGTTTTGATGATATTCAAACGCTTTTTATTCATTTAAAAAGATGATGTTAAACGATATATTGTATTTGTATCCGCACTTTGAGCCTTCATTCACAATTAAAAAGCTACATTTTTTTATTAAAAACACGTTAATTATTATTTTAAAACAAAAATTCTAAAATATGAAAAACGACATCTTTATAAATCAAATTGCCGGTGGCCGCGGCAGAGGCTGGACGTGTTTATATAGCCGAATATTCCTTGTCATTTATTTCACTATAAATCGTACTTCTACGCCAAATTTGTCATTTGTATATATAGTCTAGATCTTGTCTCCATCGTGTTAGTACTTTTCATTTGTCCTTGCTTTTCTTTTAAATTGCTATAACTTTTACTCTCTTGCATTTTATGTCGTTCATGTTATGTAATATATTTTATTGGACTATGTCCGTTAATTTCAATAAACAAATAAATTTGTATGAATTGTTATATTATACGCTCAAAAGCAATTGATATCTCCAATATAATAAGGTTGTTTATGCATTTGTCGAACGGTTTCATCCTTTTTAGCTTTGAACATGCGTCATTATTTCAGTCTGCAAGTATTAGTCCAGCTAAAAAAATTCAAGATTCCATACGAGTCAAAATACAGACTGTATTTTGACTTACTGTGCGTACGCGCGTTGCCTATCTATAGTGTATTGTTTTTCGTTTAATATTTCGGTAAACTTGTACAATATGATTTGAAAAGTAATTCAGAATTATTAATATGTTTTTTAAATTCTATACAGTAAGTAATAATTCGACGTAAATAAAATACGAGAATTCGTCGAAAGTTAAAATAATAAACATTTTGACGTACATGGTATGCGCGTGGGCGTAATTGTTTTATGATTGCATACGATATGCATTGATTTAAAAAGGAGTTCAGAATTATTAATAAGTTTCTTAAATTATTTTCGAAAAATAATAATTCGACTGAAATAATATATGAGCATTTGTCAAAAGTTTAAATAAGTAAATATTTTGACAGAGACAGTAGTTTCACGCTGACGCCTGGGCATTCCGCATGGTATTCCGCTGACGCTCGAAATCGAAGAATATATGACCATCTCTTTCTATCATAACCTTACTGTTTTAGCAACGTATATGTTAATATGTGACGAAAGTGTAATTTTTATTCAATTTACGCTCAGATGGCATCTAGCGCACGGCTTGAAAGCGCATGTATCTATCGACGTAATTTGACAGATTCGCTAGTTTGCGAAACGGATGTTTAGCTTTAAATGTTAAACTGTATTCATAAATATTAAAAACAATTTATAAAACTGAACTCTCTAGATTGTTAGCATCCGAAAATTTTTACTTTCAGATACTCGTACGCTCGCTGATCGCAGATTTTAACTTGAAACCCTCTGACGCTATATAAAGTGCCTAGTATCTCATTTTCATAGATCATTCGAGGCACCTTTAGGCCCTATATTATCAAAACAATATGTATATATCAAACAGAATCAAAACGGCGAAGTAAAGAGATTTTCAGATGGAATGGACAGCATTTGGAAAATTAGGACACATCATCAAAGCCAAAATACCACAATCTCTCATGACCTTCATGACCCCCGGCTAAGAGACACGGGGTATGAAGATAAATAATCAGTTATACTCTTCATCACTCTATTTTTTTTTTTAACTATTCGCCATAAAAACACACGATCAGCACCAATAGCCAACGATAAAATTGAAATATATCGATCTGCGCGTCATCAGGCCATGGATGTATGAGAGAATTAAGCGGGATTACGTGGGTTAATATATTATCAAGAACGACTTACGGAAATGACTTAACCATTAATTATTATTACATTCTCAACAGGAAGAGTTGTATTCGGATTGTATTTACTGAAATATTTCATTCATACCATGCATAAATCAATAAAATATTCCAAGAAATATGCTATCGTAAGTAGTCACTCTTCCAGTTCATTCTCCACTCTCCCCGTTTCTGTTACATTTTCACTCTCCGAAATAAATAATTCTTTCCAAATTTTGTTCATTTGCGCTATAGGACCCTGAGGAAAATATATCACCCTACTCTAATTAAATCAACTAACCAACCAGTCTCCTCCATCGACCAATGAGCCTTTATAATTAAAATTATTATTTTTTCTTCTTCAAATGTAGTAAATTTATTTTGTGGTAACATAATTATAATTAATATAAATTAACTTTGTTTAAACCACTTATTTATTGAAAAAAATCAACATGTTTCAAAGCCAATGGCTTCTTCATCAGGAAAACAAAAATAATATTTAAAAATCGAAGTATAGATCAAAAGTTATATATGGAAAATAATAATATAAAGTACCTAATTAATATGAAAATAAATTTAAAAGATAACTATTTGTAAAAAGGACCTGATTATTTATAATATTCAATTTACTATTTACACTCTTCCTTATTTCCAAAATTTCTAATTTATCAAATTGTGATTCTGTATAATTTGTATGTAAAATTTGTAAACCCTTATTAATATCAAAAGAATGACCCGTAGCCAAAAGATGGTTAGAAAATTCAGAATAATTATTACTATTTAAACACCTTAAGTGTTCTTTAATTCTAATTTCAAAATTTCTACACGTTTTTCCTATATAAAAATAATCACAATCATTACAAATTAATTTATAAACACACGATTTTTTAAAAAAATTATCCTTATCTTTATTATTTAATATGTATTTTTTAAATTTATTATTAGTATAAAAAGCTGGTTGAATAACATTTGAAATATTTTTAACTATTGAATTAGAAATTTCATTATTTATAAATATAATTTTCCTCCAATGTTTATCAGAATCACAAATTGAATTAATTAACAAAGTTAATTTATATTAATTAAAATTATTATTAATTAGAAAATTATTATAATTATTTGCATCCTCAATTTTTTAATTTTTTAAGGATAGAAAAGTGTGGCGTTCAATCCCTTCTGTCTACCCCTGCGGGGAAACGGCGTGATGGTTAGTTAGTTAGTTAATTAGTCAATTTTTTAACGGTATACGAGTTATCACCGTAGATATCGTTCATCAGTGATGACAGAGGTTTGGTTATTTGGAATCAAAGACATCATCAGTAGATTTAAGTACCTCAGCGTGCTCGCGCGCAGCTTGAATATTTCAATCTTCAGTACTGAGCGGACGTGACAACTTATGAATTTACTTTCCACCACGGCATGTAAAAGACAGGCCATCACTTTAATTAATTACAGAGAGCATAAACCAAGGTGTTTAATTAAATATAGGTGCGAGCCGGGGTCTCTGACGATGAAACGTATCATTAACGTCCACATAAATCGTGAAACATGTTCAAAGGCTGAAAAACAGCGAT
>JADDOH010024869.1:0-30780 GCA_016648135.1 Agrypnia vestita
TTTTTTTTATTATAATATATTTATTTAATCAAAGTATGTACCATTGCTATCTATGCACTTTTGCCATCTCATAGGTAGTTCATCGATCCCTTTACTAAAAAAACAATTCGGACGGGAATCAATAAAATCTTTGAAGGCGGTTTGGACTGCCCCATCGGAGTTGAATTTTTTCCTTTACAAGAAGTTATCCAAATTTCGAAAAAAATGGTAATCTGTTGGGGCAAGGTCCGGAGAGTACGGTGGATGTCTTAGACATTCCAATTGAAGCTCATCTAATTTGGTAGCCGTCTGTTGTGCAGTGTGTGGTCTAGCGTTATCATGAAGCAGCAGTGGCCTAGAGCGATTAACCAGCCTCGGTTGTTTAGCAGCTCTCTTTTCCATCATGGTTTGCAGTTGCTGACAATAGACATCTGCCGTAATCATATGGCCAGATTTAAGATTTAAAATCCCTTCATTATTGTGCTGGTTGAGTAATGCAACGCAGCAGTCAACGCGCGTTTGTTGATTTGCTTCACTCAATTCGTGAGGTACCCACCTTTCAAGCTTTTTCACCTTACCAATTTGCTTCAAGTGGATTAAAACAGTTTTATCACTAACACCGCAGCCTGCAGCTAACTCGGATGTGGTTTGCGATGGATCCGATTCCACAATAGCCTTCAATTCTTCATTATCAACTTTGGTCTCCGGCCGTACACGGGGCTTGTTCTGCAGGTCGAAATTTCCAGAACGAAAACGTTGGAACCAAAAACGCACCGTGTTTTCTTTTGCGGCACCGTCGCCATACACATCATTAATCCTTCGAGCCGTTTCTGCAGCACTGGTGCCACGGTGGAACTCGTACTCGTAAATAACGCGATATTTCAAGTTTTTCATTTTGTAAACTGAGTGACGCAAAGAAAAAAACAATTGAGGAAAAAACAAATGAATTATAATTTTCAAAACACAAATACCTGAGTAAATAGCTGTATAAATTTGGATTTGGAATTCCTAACCAAAGAGAAGATATTTGAGATCAAATTTGCCAGTACGGCAAAACGCCAATTTCATATGTAAGGACCTAATATTTAAATGGTAGTAAAGACGAATTTCAATTGAAATAAAACACAGAGAAATGTTTTTAATATCTATGAAATTGGCTTTATTTGACAGATAATTCTATGCAATTGATATTTGCAGTAAATCAGGCTGTATTTCGGCAATAATGCGTTGAATGTTGGCTTCCAAGTGCTCAATTGTTTCTGGTTTATCGGCGCACATGTTTATCATAAAAATCGATCTCACCGGAGATTAATGTTTAATTATTAATACTATTGTTTAAGAAGAAAGACAGATGCCTGAAACCGATGATGTACATGAAAATTTACAATGTAATTCCAAGAGATGTAAGAAAGGGCACAGTTGTAAATTCTTAAAATTAAACATGGTAAGTATGTGCTAGATTAGCTTTTGATTTAAATCCACCCTAAAGGCGGATGTGTCGTATGTTTAGATTAGAGTAAAACATTAATAATCTCACAGGACTATATTCCTGCCTTGATTATGACTCGAAAATGTTCAAGCAACCATGACCTAATATCAATTGTTATGGAGATATGTGATATTAAAATTTGAATTCTTTTTCAATATATCTGATTTATATTTTCAAAACGATGGACTATCATGACAGTAACTTAATCGATTGCTTAAAATTCATTCGTTTCAATACAAGTTAAATAAAACGATAAAAACCATGAAATTTTTCCAATTGGAATGTTTTCCAATTGGAATTCGAAGGTTTTTATTATTTTATTTGACTTGTATTAAAGGGAATGAATTTTTCATATTCGATATGAGTTACTGTAATGATATTCCAACGGTTTACAAAAAATAAGTCAGAAATATTGAAAAAAAAATGCTAACTTTGATGTCGCATATCTCCATAACTATTGATATTAGGTCATGATAGCTTTAACATTTTAGACTCAAAATCAAAGCAGGAATATAGTCCTGCGAGGTTATTAATGTTTTCCAAATAACCCAGTATATAGAGAAATTTCAAAATTTGATAATGTATGGATGTTCTTACGATGGAATTGGTCAACGTTGCACTGTGTAGAGTGATAATTTAAGCCAGCTTATACAGATTACAAGCCCTGAGCCATCGTATAAGAGACTTCCGTCCACTTTTCTCGTATAAAAATTAGCTTCCTTAATGAATAAACAAATTTATTATTTATTACTTTATTGTTGTTATATTATGACAATAAAGTAAAATCCACCGGGATTCAAGGTGTTGAGGGTAGGTGATGCGCAATGCGCGGCGCGCAGACCCCGGCGTTGCACGCGTCGCTGAGCGCCGACATTCCCATACTGCACCGCACCATAAGGCCTCGCATATTTACACCGCAGTAATTAGCCCCCACCCTCGCATTGCTTTCACATTAGCCACTTTGTGGGGCGGACGACGTGCCGGGGTAGTTTTACAACCCCTTATGAATATAAGAAGTGAAAATAATCTATTTCTATTATATAAGACTGTTATTTTGGCTTGATGAATATTATATACAATCGTCATCATCATCACTCTTGGAACTACAATCCTCGATGGGTCTTGGCCTCCTCAATAATTTTCCTCCACTCATCTCGGTCTAGTGCCAGCTCTCTCCAGTTCCGAAGCTCCAAGGCAGAGTTTTCTTTGAGGACGTTGTCACTTCATCTTAATTTTGGCCTTCCTAAGCTCCTTCGCCCTATTGGCCTTGAGTTCAGCAGGGACTTTGGTGCTTGGTGCTCGGATACAATACAATAAGCCCAAATATCATTTTAAAAAATTGTAGAAATCTGTTTGTTTCACACAAATCTATTAATTTTCTCATCCGAAGTATTCAAATTTTTAAATTAAATCCAATATTTTCGCTTTACTGATTGATATAAATTCAGAATAATATTGAGTTTGTCCAAATTTTTCAGAACACAGTGCTGGATTTTTTCACAAGGGACATCATTAATCAAGATATATTGGACAAACTCAAAATATTCTGAATGAAAATACTGGTCTAAAAAGGAGTTTAAAAAAATGAAATGATATTTCAGGCGTATTCTAGTGTAATGCTAATAATTAGGAAGAATCTCATTACAAGTATAAATAATAATGCTAAAAAATTCCAATTATAAAAATAGATACAATTAGTGAAATCTATGATTATTTAAGGGGAATGAAAAAGCTTTGGATGTAGATCGCGCTAACGATTGTTGCAACACGTATACGGAACAGGTTGTATATACAATTTTAAAAAATTTGATAGACATGGTGTTCTATCATGGGTGGAAATGTGAACGTTACATTGTGTAAAGTGATCACTTAAGCCAGCCGTGCGATAAGTCGTAAGTCCCATGAGCACCCAAAGACTTCCATACCTATTTTCCCATAAAAAATATAATTTTGTCTTTGTGAGACGTCTATAATGTACTTTGATATAAATATTAGCTTGTTTTTAAGAGACAGGTCAACAACCATAATAATGTAAGAGAAGAGAAGAGGTTAGAACAAAGAAAGGAAAGGAACGCGAAGATGTTCCAAGTTGCCAAGGACAGATATCGGTTTAGATAAGTAATGTATGCTGCTGGTGGTCCTGCAATAGGATTAATGCCCACATTCAATAATAAGAAAATTTTCTTAAGCCTCACGTCCTTTATTTATGGTTTTTGTGTTTAATTGGTAGAACTCCATATTTATTTTTATATCGATTTATAATCGAAATTTAAAATAAATTAAATTTTAATAATTATTATTATAAAGTTCTGCGGGTTATCCATTTTTAAGTGTTACAGCTGTTTCGGCTTGCAAGGGTATATCCACTGTTTGATAATGGCCTTGCAAGCCGTGGTACATCGTGTACGTGGTGTATCCACTGTTTGATAATGGCCTTGCAAGCCGTGGTATATCGTGTACGTGGTATATCCACTGTTTGATAATGGCCTTGCAAGCGGTGGTATATCGTGTACGTGATATATCCACTGTTTGATAATGGCCTTGCAAGCCGAAACAGCTGTAACACTTAAAAATAGATAACCCTCAAAACTAAATTATAATATTTAAAATTTTTATCAATTTTAAATTTCAGTAATAATACATTCATTAAATTTAATTCATTATAAATTTAATTAATAATAATTATTAAAATTTAATTTATTTTAAACTTCGCTAAAAAAAACCTCACGTCCTTCGTCATTTGGCAATGCCCGTTACAAAGCGACGTGTCTTATTTTTAACAAAACGATCCCGAAAAAATTAATTATGTAATATTACAGAGTTAAAAATCCATCGGTAGGTAGCGCATACATATTAAAGAAACCAGTTACATTTGTGTGTGGGCCGCTTTGTAAAGTCGGTATAAAATGCCGGAAAAGAGGTTTATCAAATTAAAAGACAATCAAGGAATAACAGGACGGCAGTTCTGGACACTAGCGAAGGGAAAAACTTCATTTCAAAATGAAGACTACAACACACACACGTTCACCAGTTTGAAGACTACAAAGTGTACACTACAATTTTAGTTAAAACTACTTGAAGTGAAGCAATTGTAATAATAATGAAGTGAAGTAATGAAATGGAGTAAAAGTGAAGTAAATTTTTAAATAAAGTGAAGCAATGAAATGAAGTATTTTTTTCCCAAATAAAAATTTGGCGAGCTAAAAAAAAAGGTCAACGACAAAAATATTTAAATAATAATAATAAATGACGATATTTTCTCCAAAGTAACATTTGGCGACCTAAAAAAAAAAAAAGGTCGCCAGCCAGATTTCTTCGTTCGATTCCAAAAAATTTTCAAACCATGGGGGGGGGGCGGTTGTTACAGATTCCAGAAATTTCTTCATATATCTACATCAACTTTCCAAAAATTTCGCGTAAAAAATACACTATTTAAAATGTGTTTCTCATACTTTCGATAACTTTGAAGTGTATGTACTTTGTAGTGTTCGCTTTGAAATGAAGTGTACTATTTGAAGTTTATACTTTCAATAACTTTGGTGTTTGTAGTTTGTAGTGTGCACTACACATCAAAATGTGCGAAGCGTGCACTTCAATGTAGTGTAGTACTACGTTGTAGTAGTGAGTACAGAGCGGACCCATCACTACTGGACACATCACTGCACAAAAGCATTGTGTTCCAGCTTCGTAATTCAAGATCCGAGAAGTTTTTGATACCATGTGATCAAGGCCTGATTGCCGTGGAAACACAGTCAACAGAAATATAAAAAAGTAACCCATAAAAACCAAGTTTATACTTTACTCCCTTTCTTTGTAAAATATAACAATAATTAAAGACGAATTAAAACATATAACATAACACTAAACTTACAGAAATTTAATATATTTCTAAAATGTCAGATGTTTTGGGATGTCAAGATTTTGATAGATTCAATTATCATCAATATCGTACCTTATGAATTTCCAGCGTCAAATGATTTAGTCAGAATCAGATTTGAGTAATGTAGAATTCTTCAAAACTAAGCAGATATCTAAAAGAAATAAATTATTATTTGATTTTTTCCCAAAAACCCAATTTCGCTGTCATCTGTGAACCAATTGATTTGTAAATTTTCGAAATTCGTAGTGATGTACCTATTATACCGACGGAGTAATTCAAATTTAGAAAATATTCCACGACGTTATCGGGCCGCCGCGCCGTTGCTAATCAAACTTTTCTAATGATTCCAATTTGAAAAAACCAATAAAATTTCTAAAAATCCAAAATTATACTATAATTATTATTTTTTTTAACGAAAATTTGATAGATCTTCTTGATCGTCGCCACGAGTCTGCTTGCCAAGTTTCAGCTCGATTGGATCACGGAAAAAGGCTCAAAAATTAATCCAAAGTTTTTGTTGACGGCAAGCAAGAAGACGCCACCAGTTAATATAAAGGGAGTAAAAATTTTGCCTTGATTTTGAAGTTAAACAGAACAACACGACTGAGCTTTCTATAAAGGTAAATTGATCGATGAATTTATCGACATAATAAATAAATAAAATTAAGTAGCTATAGAAAATCATGGAATACCTTCAAAAAACTAACTCATAAAAACAAAGTTTTTATTATACTCTCTTTCTCATTTCCTGGTTAAAACAGGTTTACCCCTTACCCTTCGCGTAGAGCTTGAGTCGGGCGATGCTACGAAACGGGGTAAAAAATTTCGGAAAATCAAATATTAATTTTTTTAACGAAAATTTGCTAGATCATTTTTATCGTCGCCACGAGTCTGTCTGCAACGTTTCAGCAGGACAGACAAGCAAGCAAGCAGAAGCTACGAGTTAAAATAAAGGGAGTAAAAAACAAACCTATAAAAACCAAGTTTTATTATACTCCCTTTCTCATTTACTAGTGGAAACAGGTTTGGCACTTAACCTACGCATTGGGCTCGAGTCGGGCGACGCTACGAAAGCGAATAATAAAAAATGTTGAAAAATCCAAAATTATAATAACAATTTTTTTTTAATAGAAAATTTGTTACATCATTTTTATCGTCACCACGAGTCTGTCTGCAAAGTTTCAGCTCCATCAGATTACGGGAAAAGGGTTAAAAATCGATCCAAATTTTTTTTGTCAGACAAGCAACCAGGCGCTACGAGTTAAAAGAAAGGGAGTAAAAACGTCGTTGTACTGCGCTGACTACATCTGAGGTTTGAAAGATATCAACTTTAGATAACTAACCCAAGTTTCAAAGGAAAATCTTTTGTAGTTATCGAGCTACGACATAAAGTATCTTTATGGAAATAAAGCTTCAAACTGCTCTCCTGCAATCTTGAGAAAAATCACATGCGTCGTTATTCTACGATTATGACGAATATTGATCTATGAATTTATCGATATAATAAATAAATAAAATTAAGCAGCTACAGAAAATCGTGGAGTACCTAGAAAAATGCGTCAAAATCACTTATTATTGAACAAATTACTCAAATTATAACCAGCTTATTTTTTTTACGCTTCAACAGGCCAGGGGGCCCAATTACAGAAGCGAAATACATCGCAAGACACCCAGGCTTGAGTAAATCACAAATATTGAATTGTGACCTCACCGGGAATCGAACCTGGAACCCTCGGTGTGAGAAGCCAGTGTCTAAGCCCACTTCGCCAAGAGGGCAGATATTATTATGACCTACCTGGCTATTTTCGAGAAGATTGCTAGCTAGCAGGGGCGTGCAGTGGGAACAAGAAGCTTGACTTTTTCCTAAGTATATATTTTGGAAAGAAACCGAAATAAGAGATCTCGTAATATTCTTATCACAATAATTAATATTTTATTCAGATTTTAATATTTCATAGTATTCTGCCGGATAAATTTTTAATTTAGATATTTTTTTCACAAATATACGGTTAAATAAAAGTCATGCTTCTTGTTCCCACTGCACGCGCCTGCTGGCTAGCTTACAGGTGTTGGCATCGTGACCCGTGTAGCCTGCATCGATACCCAGTGGCGTGTCATATGCGTTTAAAATTTAAATTTATATTATATAATTAGGTATGACTTGACATTTTATGCACATTCGCTGAAAAAATATATCTAAACACATCAATCTATAGTTAATCATTAAATTTTTGAAAATTTTCGCCTTCTTTGTTGAACTTGCAATTATTAATTTTTCGAAGAACACTTGTTCTTCTAAAAGGGTTTTTACGCGTTGTGGTGGTTAATTTAATTAAATATAATGGAAATAACTTTGTTTTCATTTGCATTTGATTAGGGATAGAAAGACAGTTGAAAATCATCTTAAATGTATTCGGGTATTCTCGAAAACCCTGGCAGCACACAGAACAAATCCTAACATTCTCAAAACATTACCACTAATCGTCTCTGTGTGGTCGTGAAATGTTAGGTTGCTCACAAATCTAACACCTAGATTTTTAACATTCGATGTTCTTGTCAGATTTTGATCAATCATTTTGTAGCGATATAATAGAGTTTTTGGGACCTGGTGAAGGATGTAACCGAACACTTGGAAACATTGATATTAGTTCATGGCTGCTTGAAAACTTTCGAGTCATAATTTTTTTTTTTTGGGTCGCAATCCTAGGATTGGTCTGCAACAAGCACTCGTCCTCTCCACTCCTCTCTGTCACCTGCCAGCCTCTTCATCTCTTGGTAGGTGCTACAGCGCACATCTTCGATAATCTGGTTTACGTAACTTAATCTCGGGCGGCCTCTACGATTATTGCCTTCAACATTTCCCTCGACGATGATTAAAAGCAGGCCCGGATGCCTTATATTATGGCCTATCCAAATTGCTCGCTGTTGGGCGATTCTGTTAAGGAGCCGCCTCTTTTCGTCCACCCTGCTCAACACCTCGTCGTTTCGGATATGTTCAGACCAATGGATCCTCGCCGTACGCCTGTAGCACCACATCTCAAAGACCGCTAGCCTCCCGGACATGCTCTGGCCTATGGTCCATGCTGCCATACATCAGCACACTCCAGACAAGAGTTTTAATCAAGTTTTTCCGAACCTTTAAATCTATGTTGAGGGATTCAAGGATTTTGGATTTTTTGTTGAAGGCGACTCTTGCCTGTTGTATTCTGCTTATGACGTCAGCCTCTGAGCGGCCATCTTGGGAAATTTTGCTACCCAAATATGATAATATTTTAAACCGGAATATAGTCCTGCGAGATTATCAATGTTTTCCAAACAACCCTGTATAAAAACCCCCCTACATTTTAAACATAATAATATGCTTACGACAATTTAATATTCCTGTCTTTTTAATGTACGGGTAGGTACCCCGTGAAGAAATGAATGATCTCCGCCATCAGAGCACTTCCCCTCCCTCGCGGTGGCGGCGACTCCTTAATGTTGTTTTTTTGGGAGTCGTATACCCCAAATGGTGCCGTAACGGTTGCGGGGTCTCGTGCCGCCGAGCGCGCCCGACCGCGTCCGGAAACACCCGAGCGCGCGAGGCGGAAGGAAGGCTTCTGCAGGCTTCTCCGGGAATAACACGTTCGCTACTTCCTACTCTGTCGTTATCTCTGTTGTTCTCAAGTATTTATTTATTTATTTATTTAATATACATGGAAGACCAACAGCACAACAAAGAAGCATAGAAAACATTGATATAATATAGATGGCCAATTACAGCTCTCCGCATTTAGAAATATGTTAGTAATGATAAATAATTTATGAATTAAATTTAGGATGTTAAGAATTATATATCAAGAAAGAATTAAAAATTTAAACAAAAGAAAAAAAGACTTAATTATTAGCAGAAAAACCTAGGCATGTTAAAAATAATACAAAAAGAATGAACAAGAGAAAAAGAGACTTAATTATTAAGTAGAAAAAAATTCAGCACTCAAAATTTTTCTTAATCTTGTGTGGCTGCACTCGAACAGATCAATATCCAATAATCTTATCAGTTTATTGAATGCATCGCATGCCTTTTTGCAAATCGCGTACCATATGCAGAACCCTTTTATTTAATTTTAGTAAAAAAAATATTGAGAAAGATAATTTTTTTATGATATTGAAGATTTTATCAAGTGAACCAATAAGATGTAAGCTGAGTACTGATAATGAGCCTGTGGAAGTTATTTAGGTGTAGAAATCTGTAGCCATAGCGATCTGTATACCGAAGTCCGAGAGCAAGTTAACACAGCAGCCACCGTATCAGGGTGGCTCAAGAATTTAGTCTGGAAAAACAAAAATATGCATATTGAAAGTAAGATCAAAATATACAAGACATATATGTGAAGGACATTTTGCCGGTCTAATCTATAATTATTTGAGTTATAATTATAATTAGTTGAGATAGTGCGAGGAAGAAAAAATACAAAACAAAGGATTTATCGATTTGGTCGGTATATTAAAAAATCACTCGCTCGATTCTTCTAAATTTTTAAACGTTCAACGGACATTACCTGTCATCACCTTATTTATTCATATATATTTATTTATTAATAATACAGGATCTGATTTGGGCTTTAAAAAACTTAATATTAAACACACTGTCTTCAAGTAACATAGCCATTTAAGTATAAAAGAAAAAATGATTAAAAATTAAAGAATATTAACAAGATGAATACAATAAATAATAGATTAAGTATGTAGGCAAACTACTAAATTGAAGATAAGTAGATTTGCTTTTTGTGTGTTTAAGTTTATCGACAGAGCTATATTGATAACTTATTCGTTACAATCTATATATAGTACATACATGTGACACTGACCGCACCTCAGAACAACTGAAATGAAGGTGCTGAGATCCATTACTGGAAAAACTCTACGTGACCGTGTCCGAAATGAAGACATAAGGAAAACTTGCAAAATGGAGGACATAGCACGATGGAGTAGATCCAGAAGGAGATTCTGGCGGGATCATGTAGCCAGAATGGACAGATCTACTAAAAGAAAAAGAAGAATGTTTTAAAATGGTTTTGATTTATTGGAAAATTGAATTTTACATTAATATTAATCCAAATTGACTAAATTAAAAAAAAAATGTGATAATTCTGCAGGCGAAAGGAATAATAAAATCAAGTTTTGAGTTAAGTATGCAGAGTTGTTTTTTAGATACACATCTAGCAAGGAAAAATTAGATGAGTCAGAAAATAAAATATAATGCGACTAATTTTAAATTTTTTGGAAAAGGACAAATGACATGATTAATTTGAAAAATTTGGGAAGAAACAACGACATTAAATTTGGTTCAACGTTCTTACACACAAAACAAAACTACTGGTGCAAAAATTAAATAAAAATAACAAAGGCTTTCCCAAATTTTTTCTCTCCTGAAAACCTGCATTTTTTACTCATTCGGTTGTTCCTTTCGCTCACAGAATTTAGCCATACAATTGTAGGCAAATATAAATATTAATTAATAATTAAAATAAGTCATTTCT
Source organism: Agrypnia vestita (assembly GCA_016648135.1). Lineage (NCBI taxonomy): Eukaryota > Metazoa > Arthropoda > Insecta > Trichoptera > Phryganeidae > Agrypnia > Agrypnia vestita. Next base: position 10,871 of record JADDOH010024869.1, read on the forward strand.
TTTAAGATCTAGACAAAACAAATGATTTTGTTGACTATCGTATTCTATGCATCGTACTAACACTTGCAACATGACGCAAAAATTAAGGGAATTTTCAGTTATAAAAATGCTTAGTAAGTACACATTAAAAATAAAAGATTAACAAATAATATAATTCAATCAACTCTATTTTATTATGACAACTTCATACAGACTTTTATTTGCAATTATAATTTAATACATTATTAGAACTAATCTTCATTGTTTTTACATATGAATGTAGTATGTTAACTACATATTAAAATGAATGTCAGAGGTCATCAAATAAACTATAAACAAATAGACAAAATAATATATATTTTTAAATAAGTAGGTACCTATTAATTAATTTGTCTTGTGCTCCTAAAAACTGAGCACTTAATTTGATGGAATACCTACATACATGTTGCATGCACTTTGAAAAAAATGTCACCGACCAAAAATATGCTTTTTTTATTGTGTATGTAAAAAAACAAATATTAGGTCCTTACATATGAAATTGGCGTTTAGTATGGGAGGAACATAAAGTCGATTTTTTTTTATTATAATATATTTATTTAATCAAAGTATGTACCATTGCTATCTATGCACTTTTGCCATCTCATAGGTAGTTCATCGATCCCTTTACTAAAAAAACCATTCGGACGGGAATCAATAAAATCTTTGAAGGCGGTTTGGACTGCCCCATCGGAGTTGAATTTTTTCCTTTGCAAGAAGTTATCCAAATTTCGAAAAAAATGGTAATCTGTTGGGGCAAGGTCCAGAGAGTACGGTGGATGTCTTAGACATTCCAATGAAGCTCCTCTAATTTGGTAGCCGTCTGTTGTGCAGTGTGTGGTCTAGCGTTATCATGAAGCAGCAGTGGCCTAGAGCGATTAACCAGCCTCGGTTGTTTAGCAGCTATCTTTTCCATCATGGTTTGCAGTTGATGACAATAGACATCTGCCGTAATCGTCTGGCCAGATTTAAGAAAGCTGTAGTGAACGACACCAGCACTAGTCCACCAAACGCTCACAAGTAACTTTTTTGGAGTCAATTTTCGCTTGGGCATGGTTTGGCTGGTTCGGCAGGGTTCAGCCATTGCGATGAGCGCTTCCGATTATCGTACAGGATCCACTTTTCATCACAGGTAATGATTCGATTTAAAATCCCTTCATTATTGTATTGAGTAATGCAACACAACAGTCAACGCGCGTTTGTTGATTTGCTTCACTCAATTCGTGAGGTACCCACCTTTCAAGCTTTTTCACCCTTACCAATTTGCTTCAAGTGGATTAAAACAGTTTTATCACTAACACCGCAGCCTGCAGCTAACTCGGATGTGGTTTGCGATGGATCCGCTTCCACAATAGCCTTCAATTCTTCATTATCAACTTCGGTCTCCGGCCGTCCACGGGGCTTGTTCTGCAGGTCGAAATTTCCAGAACGAAAACGTTGGAACCAAAAACACTGTGTTTTCTTTTGCGGCACCGTCGCCATACACATCATTAATCCTTCGAGCCGTTTCTGCAGCACTGGTGCCACGGTGGAACTCGTACTCGTAAATAACGCGATATTTCAAGTTTTTCATTTTGTAAACTGAGTGACGCAAAGAAAAAAACAATTGAGGAAAAAACAAATGAATTATAATTTTCAAAACACAAATACATGAGTAAATAGCTGTATAAATTTGGATTTGGAATTCCTAACCAAAGAGAAGATATTTGAGATCAAATTTGCCAGTACGGCAAAACGTCAATTTCATATGTAAGGACCTAATATAATAATTAGTGTAAAAGACCGAGCCTTTAGGGTTCTTCTTCTATTCTTCTTCAGTCTTCATCTCTCCTCTGCTGGATATACGCCTCTTCATACCCTTTCATCCGTCTCTGCTCATAATTCATAACAAAAATTATAAATGTGTTCAATTTAATTGACTCTCGTTTGTTTTCAATGTGATACAACAAAAATTAAAAATCAAGATGGTCATCATTGTGCGCGGATTTTAACAGAAATTTTCACACTGAAAGTAGCAATCGAGTACGCGATAATTAATCTAAATACTGACGCAAGTGGACTATGAGCGCGCGACATACTCCCAATAACAAAAACGGAAAATCATTCACGAAACCATCCGATCGGCAGCACAAAAAAGCGAATTATTGTAGATTAAAGCGATATTAAGCTTTCGTAAAATTTGAATAAAATTCGGGTTACTCCTCAAAACGGTGTTTTTTTTTTGTTTTTTTTTTACCGAACGATGATTATTTGAGCGGGCGGCCATATGGTCCGCCTTCTGGCGCTTTCCCGACTCGTCTCGCAAGTATTAGAATATTCGGCCGCCAGGGAAGTGACAGAAGCGGCGTTCGAGATTCGTTCTCCGATCTCTTAATCGATTTGTACCGATCCGGACGGTGTCTGCCTTCTGTTGCCCGGTACAGTACACTGCCCGTTCATTGCGGAATTTTTTACAAAAAAGCCGGCAATTACTAGAATAATTAGTTTACAATTTCACAAGTACCGAAACGCACTGGGTTCGACCGGGGTTATCGATCTTGCTGCTCGCCCACCACAAGTAAAGCCAGATTATAAATTCATCATAAGTTAATCAAAATTACCGCGTATTAGTAGTATTTTCCTCCGGGTATAGAGAATGGGGCGCCACATTATTCTGTCCTGCAACATTCATACATATTCTCACGCATGCGCGTCGATTGATGACATCTAAAAAGACCACCTTCCAGTAGCTGGTCTAGCTGGCCTTGCCAAGTATTCCGCAGACGTCCTAGCACCATCATATACTTTTTACCAATCCTTTATTCATTCCAAAAGACTAAATCACCCGAACGACCTTTTTTTAATCTTCTAATCACTTTGCTAAGATCAGATGGACATTTATTTTTTAAATTGAATATTGGAAATGAATAAAGCACTAAGTACCAGAATGTTAATTTTAAATATACAAGGTAAAAAGCGAATATAGTCCTTTTCGATCTTTATGTGTTCTTTATTTTTATTAACTTATTAGATATCAACACTACTACATGCCGGTACCTCACGTGAGTTAATGATTTTAATACTAAAAACTATAAAATAAAATAAAATGTCGTTTAGTGCTTTATTTATGAAAAAAATGACGCGGCACTTAATACTTATGAGATATGCATTTCCACACAATTAGGAAATTAACACAGGTAGGTCGTTAGTGCAGTGTTCAATGTATTGGCGGAGGCATATACATAATACTAATCTGTATACTTATCTTAAAAATTTTATGCTTCATTCATTTCCGGTATTAAATTGTTCATTCCTTGCTTTATCATAAATGGATATGTCATAAACGCACTCCTAAATGATCTCATAATCAATCTTTGGTACACCAAAATACGATGTACATAAACAAATGACAGAATAACTCAGAAAACAATACACAGGTGATAACAGATTAAATCTGAGTACTGAAGTCAGGATCAAGAGAGTTGGTGATATACCCAATGAATTTATATGTTTTTTTAGATTTTTATTATAATTATTTTTTAGATTAGATATAAAGAAAGGTGTTAAAAATAAATTTATTGTTCAAATTGAGATTTCAACTTATTTATATTTAAATATTCGATTATATAGTAATCCTGAAGTGTATGGCCACGTATCAATAAGAGTACCTATGTAAAGAAAATTAATTTATTATTAATAATTTTAATATTAAAATCATTAACTTTGTGGTTAGACATTATAACAGTTAGTTAAATAAGTATAAACCACTACAAGATTTTAGGAGACGGGACGTACCCGTCTCTTCATAAAAGACTAGCATGCACAAAGAGCGCATGCTAGTCTTTAAAAAGATTAACACGCATGTGAATAATATTGGTGAAAGGTTAACAGTACTATGGATGTGGTGTATAGTGTTGTGAACATAATAGTGTAGTGTTGGTCCCGACGAAGAGACGGGTACGTCTCAAGACTTAAAATCTGGTAGTGGGTATTACTAATTTAACTAACGCTCTGTTAAAATTAATTTAATCGAACTCGCAGAAATATGTATTTTATAAATGTGTTCAACAAGCTATCTTACCAAATGACTGTATACCACAGATAGATTTTTTATTAAATTACTTTAGTCATACATTTTGCCGCATTATTAATCACGCTAATGCATAAGAATAAATATTTAAAATTAATTTATGTAGAAATGAAACAGAAATACTTGTTCGTTGAGTTCGCGGATCACATTCCAGAAATTGGTGTCGCGAAATATCAAATAAAATAATAAACGTTTAAAGTTAATCTGCCCTCCACCTGACTCTGCCATCATCATCATCATGCAGGAGTGACCCTGCAGCGCCCTCACAGACAGAAGGGACATAAGGGTCGGCCCGTCTGCCGCGACACGTGTTGCCGGTTAAACCCGCGCCCTTTCAATCCAGAACCTTCGCGCAGGCCTCTCGAGTAATTGATCGCTCGAAATAACAACAATTCAACTTCCTGTCACTAAATTTTAACTAAATTACGGCACAGATATTTGAAAATATTACCTTCTGTGGTGGGGATGACGTTGTCTAGATTTGAAAATACATGTTCTCATTTCATTTGGCCCGATAATGGTAGTCTTTTTATTTTTTTTAATGGTTCACAAACAATGAAAAACAAATACAATGATGTAGAAAATACAATTAGTTTAAATGCTTTTCATCACTTAAATGTGAACACAGCAAACATAGAGATAAAAGTAAAGGCTAAAACATATACAAGAAGTGATTTTATAGAGTGAGATTGAATAAAAAGAATAAAAAGCTAATTTCGTGTGGTAATAGTTCTCTTATATTCGTGGAAACTGCCACGAAATATTTCAATGAGGATTTTATGGTTATTTTCTATGTTGAGGGAAGAGTCAAGTACACAGAAATCATTACTCGTTCTCATGACAAATATGATATTTTATTCAAATTAATGTTTCGATCACAGAGTATAAATTTGTTTGTTTGTATATTTTTTATTTAGTTGTAAAAATAACACATTTTTGCATCTAGCAATTAATCTAGTAAGTATTACATAATTTTCATTTTAAAAAAATGTGTAGAGACGAGATAAACCCCTTTATAGGCAAGGAGATACGGTCATAGTAGAAGAATATTCATCCTGTGTATATTTAAGATACTTTTATATTGCATTTATTCTTGCATAGTTATTAAGAATCATAGTTAACAAAATGTATTTCTTCAAAAGACAATTTTTTTAAATTTACGAAAATTTCGATTCCAACCGAGTCTCTTCAAGTAAAAACTTCTCTTTTTGATTTTTTCAAACCTTTTCATAATTTTTTTAACAATATTTTTATATGAAAGTATATTCTAAGAACACAGTTACTGGATTTGGTCGCCAGAGGGATGGTTAATTAATTAAGTGAACGTTGCACTGTGTGCAGAGATCAATTAAGCCTGCTCATACAGGTTGTAAGACTTTCATCTACTTTTCTCATATAGCTTCGTCTCTGTGGGACTTCTATAATTTATCCTTAATTAACTTTTCATAATTGTTTCAAATTTCAAACAATTTCGACGTATTGGAACCAGCCGTAGAACCAGGCCGTGTACCGAGAAATTTACGTTACTACACGTCTGTACATTTTGGTGGACGGTAGTTATTTTTTATTTAAAAATAAATCACATGTTTGAAAAGGCACATTTGCAGGTCCAAAAATTAAACTACTTTCCTTCACGTCTCTGTATGAACGTAAAGAAATTTGTTGTGAATTCAGTGCAGTGTACCTCCCCGAAATACGAATTAAAAAATATTGTACATAACCATGAGAGTAATTATTCTACAACTAGCCATACACCCATGAAAAATCACGCGGTACAACAATTGCAGTATTTGAAGCTGAAAATTCAAGAATAGAAAACCATTTGTTTTTCAAATTAATTATATTCACTTAAACCTAAAACTAAATACAACAAAATAATGATATAAAAATGTCAAGACAGTGTAATTTGGTGCGGCCGCTGATTGCGTGTCACTAATTATCTAAAGTTTTAATTCCAGCAAGTTACGGACATTGCGGACCAACAGACAGACTGATAATGAAGTTATGAAATTTAGATGTGTTACATTGATATTGCAACTTTTTTTTCTTGAATAGTTTACGTTTTTCACTAGTCACATTTTGTAGATTCCTGTAATGCGAAAATACAGAGTTGTGGTTAGATTTATCAATATTATGAACCGAAGAACGAAGAACAACCGAAAAAAAAGAAAAAAACCTCACAAAATTGTATGATGTACAAAGTTCTAAAAATCTTCGATAGCCTGCCAAAGAAAATTTAAAACACGGTGAAAATAAGGAGGTTTAAACAGGAGTGCAAAATGTTTACTGTAAAAACTTTTAAATGACTAAATGGAATGCAATATGTTTAATTGAAATCATGTATTAGCCCACACAACATTGTGTGTGGAACTAAATTATTTAGATAAATAAAAAAATAAAAAATACACTTATGTGTCTAGCAGCGATGAAGTGATACGCCAGTTTGTGTTCTACTTGGACTCATGGAAGAGCAGAGAAAATGGTGATGGGCAGAAAGAAACTAGGTTGTATATGTAACATGTTGAATATAGCAGAGTAGATTAACATATTATTCACCATTGATATTTACACCATTAAATAGAACTACGCTCACTTATACATTCTAAATTATTAAATAAATTATTTACCATGACCAGTGCGAAATGTTTCAGGAAGTCCCGGCAATCAGGCAGACGATGTAATGTACATATTAAGAATACTTATTTTATTATAATAGAATAACGAAAAATATGCTTAAGGGGTCATGCCTCGTCAGAATATAGGAAAAATCCTTTAAATTTTTATTTTAATTCATAAAAGTTTTATTTTAGTGCCTTTCGAAAATACAACAAATATTAAGGTAGTTTAATGAATTTAAAGTAAGCATTTTATCGCAACGTACATAACAGTTGAAACTTTAACCGTGATTTTCTCAAAATCACAATTTCTAGATCTGTAAACAAAATATGTCGAAAACCATCCTCAAAACCAGTACTTAAAGGATTTTTTAAAAATATATTATTTTAATTCAACAAAATCCTAAAATTTTTAAATCGATATTTTTAGAAATACTTTAATCATGTGAAATATAATATGAAATAATAATCCATTTCGTTTTCTATTTCATAGGATCCGAATTCGAACAGAAGCGGTCACTGCAAAACAGGTTTTTCCAAGGCAATACGGGATAATCGCTGTTTTTTCATAAATTTAATAATATTTTTGTTATAAAATGTTGTGTATTGACTTTTGTTATGTATAGATATGTTTTTTTTAAAAATATTTTATATTATTATTTATAACACTAAAGTGTTGGTACTTACTACGTATTATACAATAATATATAATAATATTTTGTCATAGGTTTCGCGCTTACCCGTTATTTGTAATCTTTGTTCATGAAACGCGACATGAAATTTTTGTTGAACTTACCTACCTATTTTTGCTGACGTATTACACAGTCATCACCCGGCCACTCCCTCGCCCGCGTACTTTTTTGTCACTAAAATTTTTAATTTAATTTAATCACTAAAAATGAAATTTGATAAGTCTAATTTTTAAGTACCTACCGAACTTGGGGTCAATAGGGACACGTTTCACCCTTCAACATTCACTAACTTTACAAGAGTTGAGGCAAGTATTATTTTTTGTTGTTATAAAAGCACTAAACGCAAAATAGATACCGCGGACATGAAAAAAGAAGGTAAATACTTTTTCTTAAATATTTTTTTAATAAATTGTATGTATTCAAAATAAAATAAAACATATGCAGGAAATATTAATAGCCTGCTATGCAAAAAAAAAGGTTATTGCAAAACACCATCTCGATGTTCGCGCGTGCCTTCGCCGACCCACAATCGCGTGCCACGACATGGAAATATCTCCGATTCTCTTTGAATTGTTCAAACATCACGTAACAGATGGCCGCAACACAGGCGCATCGTAATCGCTCGCACTTCGGGAAAATTCTCCTCGACCGCCCTTCGAATGTGACCGCGTCGTTTTCTCTGCGCTATTCCCGGTTTTAAGAGACGGATAAACGGAAAGTTCCAGGTTTAAGGGTGGTATTGTTTCTATTTCCTGGGCGTGGTTTATATCCGTGAATGATCCTTGGGCTCTGTTCCGGTGGAACCTGCTGCGGTGCTATTGTCTGAAGGACGCTCCTGACTGCTGTTGCTGCCACAGCTTGTCGAATAAATTAAAAATAAAATATTACAATTCAATTGAGAACTTAATCAATTCAATTCAATCCAATTTCGCTTTTGTATATAATATCTCCTTAGTTATTTACAAATTTTAAACTTGTCTGTGAGACGTACTGTGACAGACCTAATATTTCTTTACAGGATCGTAAATAGCACGATTGATTGCCCCCAGATTATTAGTCTGATCGACTTACATGCCCCATCGAGGTCATCAGGACACAGTGCATTATTCTATTATAGTGGAAATGTTAGAACTAATGCATTAGCAAACTCTGTTATTCCCAGATTACACTTATTAGGGAATGAACATGCAAAGGCGGCTGACATTTTTGCTGATAGTATAACTGTGTATAGGACAAATCTGATACAATTGTTTACATCTCAACGAAATGGAAATGGACAATAAATTTTTCTGTATTAATATTTTACCGTTAACTATTAATATTTGTACTTTTAACTGTATCATTATTTTATCTGTCTTATTATTACTATTATTATTACCTTTTAACTATTATTATTGTAACTTTTAACTGTATTATTATCTTAACTGTCTTATGTTATTAAAAAAAAATTATTCTGTTCATTTGTAAAAGGGGGCGTAAGGCCATAAGGGCGTTAAATAAATAAATAAATAAAAATAAATAAACATTTACATAACAAAAGTACATTCAAGTCGTAAATGTTTTAAATGAAGAGTTTATAAAATGTTTTAATTAACATACATATTCATGTCAAATGTGTAGGAGAATCCTGCATCGGAAAACTCTCAGAGATATGGAACAGATCAATGTCCAAAGCGATATTGTTCAGCGTAGCTGTAGCTCTTCCAATAGGCATGACCATCGGCAGGTTGGTCCTGTATATATATATATACTTAATATCGTAGAAAAAGCTTTAGAAAATTCAAAATATATATTATGTAACTTCTGGTTTGTGTCTTCTGGGGTATTATGCCGTGTTATTACGACCTTTCTGGCCGACGTTTTGAATCCCATTGCAGGGTCCGTCATCAGGGCTGATGTTTTATTGTGTGTTGGTGTTGTGGTTAAGTATTGGCTTGCAATACTGTGTCGAAAGCTTGGTGTTTCTGTGTTTATGTACTACGTGAAATAACACGCCATAATACCCCAGAAAGGTCGTAATAATACGGCATAATACCCCAGAAGGCACAAACCGAAAGATTCTGAGTGGCCGTGAAAATGTAAGAACATTCTTAAATCTTAAATAGGTCGACGGCACAGAGTTTGTTAATTAATAATAATCAATTGGTAACAAAATATTTCGCTGTTATACTTTAAACTGAATAAAAATCGATGTATGCACATTATTAATTTGAATGGCAGACTTGATAACAGAATACGATATATTTCGTGGACAAATGAATGGTTGAATCAAATTACGCACTAAGTGCCATGACCGACAAGCCGAGGAAAACAAGAAATAGTGAATAAAAATGTAATATATAAGTTTTTATGAGATTTTTTTGAAAAATCTATACTATACATCCTACCCGTCTTTTCTACATAAAAACTAAAAGAAATAGTATTCTGTGTTTCCTGTAATTAAGTTGCGAAATATACATTTGAAACAACTCCCAAGTACCCAGCGCTCTGTCCTATGAAAGGCACTAAGTCCAACGTCTGTGTAGTTTAACATGCATATCCCTTGTCCGTAACAAAATACCGGGATGAAATCAACGCAAAATAAATCGTACCCTATTTACTGGTGGATTTTTTGCTGGAATGATATTCTGAGTTATTGATGTATATTCCAGGCCTTGTGTTTTTATTTTTTTATTTGTACTATATTCTTTATAACACCTTTTCCTTGTTGTTTGTATGGGGAGCTTACCCGACGAGGTCCCTACTTGGTCAGCCATTTTAATACAACCTGAAGTTAGCGGACCATGGCACTTAGTGCCGTTTTTAAAATAATACGCCGTGGTACTTAGCGAATTTCAAATAAGCATAACGGCTAAATGCAACATTGCAGGGACATAATGCATTACTGGGGTTAGTGGCGATGTCATATAGAACCAAGCTGCATACTTTGTTTGAAAAATGAAATTTTGGTGCTTAGCGCCTATTTTACTGCAACCATTCGAATAACGAAACAAGAGTTGTGACAATAGTAGGAATATAAGAAACGCAACAGATGTCGGCACACGTGTCTCGACCAGCTCGGCAGCCAACTGCTGCGGGCAGCTGCCCCGCTTCTCGAGGAGCTACCCCCTCATCCCTTCGTCCAGGAAGCCATCCATTTCTGAGGGTTCAGCTCCGCAAAGTGGCTCGCGGCCAACCTGCGCTCGGAAGCTGCGCGGCGTAGGAAATCCACCCTTTTTTATAAGATCCGTCTGTTTTATAGTATTTTTTTTATGATATTTGTGATGTTTTATTGTTAAATTAAATATCTAATTTTTTGTGCGTTTATCTTGGAATAATAACTTTTTACATCGGGGGTGATGAAGTAGTGTGTTCGTATTTATAATCTTCACCTACGTTATCTAGAAAAATAAACACTTTGTAATGAATTCACGATAATTAAAATATTTTATATTATTACATTATACAGGGTTATTTGTAAAACATTAATAACCTCGCAGGACTATGTTCCCACCTTGATTATGAGTCGAAAATGTTCAAGCTATTATGACCTGATATCAATAGTTCAGGAGATATGCGACATCAAAGTTTGCATTTTTTTTCAATATTTCTGACTTATTTTTTGTAAAACGTTGGACTATCATTACAGTAACTTATATCGAATATGAATAATTCATTCCCTTTCATACAAGTCAAATAAAAAAATAAAAACCTTCGAATTCCAATTGGAAAACATTCCAATTGGATTTTTAAGGGTTTTTATCATTTTATTTAACTTGTATCAAAACTAATGAATTTTTCGTAATCGATATGAGTGACTGTAATGATAGTCCAACGTTTCACAAAAAATAAGTCAGAAATATTGAAAAAAAATGCAAACTTTGATGTCGCATATCTCCATAACTATTGATATAAGGTCATAATAGCCTGAACGTTTATTAATGTTTTCCAAATAACCCTGTATAGCGAGAGGGTGAAGTGCATCAATTTAAATATATTATTCGTCATTATCTTTATTTTGTCTGAAAGACATTAATTAGGGGATATACGGAAATTGTAAGTTTACTGCATTTTAGTTAAAAACCTTTAGAACATAACCAGCGAATTTACCCGCGTTATCAACAATACAAACGTCGGGAAATAGGTGATTTGATGTATCTACTAAAAATTGTATCGGGCAACGTTGACTGTCCTTAACTATTAAATAGACTAAAATTCCATGTTTCCTAAAAACCCAGTCTTTCACATTGATTTTACCTCATCCAACTATTGTCGTAATTCATATTTCTTGATGGTATGCGATGCATTTAATAAACTGATAAGATTATTGGATATTGATCTGTTCGAGTGCAGCCACACAAGATTAAGAAAAATTTTGAGTGCAGAATTTTTTTCTACTTAATAATTAAATCTCTTTTTCTCTTGTTCGTTCTTTTTGTATTATTCTTAACATGCCTATATTTTTCTGCTAATAATTAAGTATCTTTTTCTTTCCTTTAAATTTTTTATTCTTTCTTGTTATTTAATTCTTAACATGCCTAAATTTACTTCATAACATATTCATCATTACTAACATATTTCTAAATGTGGAGACCTGTATTTGGCCATCTATATTATATCAATGTTTTCTGTGCTTCTTTGTTGTGCTGTTGGTTTTCCATGAATATTAAATAAATAAATAAATACTAAGTTAGTGATCAAATCATTAAACAGGGTACCAGAAGGATAAAGGTCAAATTTATCAAGCATAGAAATTCGTGGGTTTTCACGGCTGTCGGAAAATTGTGCAAGTTTTTCTGAATTATAATATATTGGCGTCGTGCAGTTTGTCTTATATCCGATCACTAGATTTAGATTATCTATGAAAAGTGACCAAAATAGTAATCATTATTTCAGGTGCAGATCACCTATTCACCATATTCAAAACTTTCTTGGTGACGTTGTATAAGTATATCGTATTTTCCAGATTGAATTATTATGACACTTAGAAATTTTACACTTAGAATGGGTGTTTGTCCCAAGTTAGTGTTTGTTAGTGTATTTTGTTCTATGATGATGTATTCCAAATCCATGGGGGAATATGTTAATTTTCAATATACATATAGAACGTGGTGAACACAGCATTATATATATATAATTGAAAAAAAATTGTATATTTTCTGTGGAAATTTTCGTTTTATTTTCTTTTCAATTGAAAATAGCCGGTAGCACTTTTTAAAGATGATATTTGTATATCCTAGATGAGCGTGTGATATTGTTAATTCAATATAATTGTTCACCTTGTTACAACAATAATAGCAAAAATAAAAGGCCCCCTTTCATTTAAACTATTTAATAATATTATAAATATAATATTATTAAATGCGTCGGAAATGTTAACCGTCAATGGAGAAGAAAAATTCTTTAATTAAGATACATTATAGAAGTCTCACAGAGACGGAGCTATTTATATGAGAAACGTTTATGGAAGTCTTATATATGACAGCCCAGGGCTTACAGCCTGTATTAGCTGGCTAATTTGATCACTCTACATAATGCAACGTTCATTAATTCCATCTTAAGAACTAAGAACATTCACACATTATCAAATTTTTGAAAGGTGTATATAGTATATTCCGAATCTGAAAATATTCCGTATATATGATTGAACTATGCTAGAGACATTTGTCCTTCTCGTGAAACAGTATAAGTAGATTTCGCAGCTGGTAATGATACCTCTGAATATTTTTAAAAATGATATATTTTCAAAACTCAAACAAGGGAACGTCTCGAAGTAGAACCCCTATTGACGTTTACTGAGAAATCACAGTTACGGTGGCTGGGAAACGTCTTGCGGATGCCGTCAGATAAACTGCTTAAGCTGATATTCCAGGCAAGACCAGAAGGCAGAAGACCAAGGGGCCGTCCTAGGAGGACTGCTGCGAAGCTAGGCTGCAACTAAACTGGGCTGACGTGGAGAGAAGCCCAAAGGGCCCTGCACACATTGGCCCAACCTCGGCAGAGCCAACGTCTCGGCCAACCTCGCAAAATGGCGGACAGCGATTACACATTAGCCAACGTATCGGCCGACCTCGCTTTGGCTAGAGCGACAGGGGCGCACTGGCACTCTTGGGGGCCCTCGGCGAGAACTAGTGAAGAGGCCCCTGCATTTTATGGAGATGTGCAATATCAAAGTTTGCATTTCTTTATAATGTTGAACTATCATGAACTATCATCATTACAGTAACTTGCGTAGATTAGGAAAAATTTATTCGCTTTAATACAAGTAGAATAAAATGATAAAAACCTTGCGAAAATTGGAAAAAGTTTTTTTTACAAGGTTTTTATCGATTTATTTAAGTTTTATTGAAACAAATAAATTTTTCATAATCGATAAAAGTTACTGTAATGATAGTTCAACTTTTTGCAAAAAATAAGTCAGAAATATTGAAAAAAGAGTGCGATCTTTGATACTGCATATCTCCATAACTATTGATATTAGGTCTTGATTGTTTGAACATTTAACATAGGCAGGAATCTATCGGCCATCTTATAATTTTCACATACATTGATTGAGCTACTTAACGTGGGTCAGGGGGCTATGTGCAAGCAATTTCAAATACGTGGCTTCAAAGCCGTAGCTGCTAGTAGGCCTATTTTTTATCTATATCAAAGGTATAAGTTAAATATGTAATTGACAAATACTATGTATACTGGAAATAATCACGCTATTTATTCAAGGATTAATATTAAGCTCTTTAAAACATTAATTTATCCTTTAGTACCTGCACTAAACCATCATTTTTTTCTTAAGTTCATCGTAATGAAAATTAAATTGCCACTTCATCGATAATTAAATTCTTACTTAAATTAATACTTAATTATATTTATAAACAAAAGATTAGACATTAACTCCTGATTCAAAGTTGATCTAAGCCTATTTTTTATTTTGAAAAGATCTGCTCAAAAGTAACAAGGAAGAGTTATTTTCTGGTTTGTGTCTTCTGGCCGATGTTTCGGATCCCATTGCAGGGTCCATCATCAGGGCTGATGTGTATACGGTATAGTACCCCAGAAGACACAAACCAGAAGATTCTGAGTGGCCGTGGAAACCTAAGAACATTCTTAGGGATTGGTTAATATAAACTTATAAGCTATGTAAAGATTAGTAAAGAGCCCTGATTGAGATAATTCAGAAACAACATAAAAAGCGCACGCTAAACATCTAAAACCTTTTTTCTCACTAAATAGTGAACATAATTCTTTTCTTGCAATTCTAATTTATAATCCTCACTCTTTTCTACATCATGATTCAGCTTTGGCTTATCTTGTTCATTTTTGTCATTTTCATCCCATTCAGTCTTTATGAAAGTCTCATATTGGTCTACAAACTGCTTCAGCTCAATTACTAAATAACTTCTGTCAACTTTAGACAGTTTAGCAATACAACATAGAACTTTGCACGGCAAAATATCAACTTTTGTGATTTCTTGGAATTTTTTGGGGTCCAGCCAGGAACAGTCCATTAAAAGGTGGTACCAAAGTATAAACGGTAACCCGGGATTTATTTCTGAAGCTTTCGATGCTCTTAGATTAAAATCTTCTTCCACTGAATATAAAATTGTTGCGAACTTAGCGCTCGATGAAATGGCTATCAGAAAGCACATCGAATATGACGGAGAAAATTATTACGGGTACGTAGATATGGGTACCGATATCAACGATGATGATCTTGCGGTAGCAAAAGATACTTTAGTGTTTTTTTTGACTGCCATAAATTCGAATTTCAAACTCCCATTAGCATATTTTAAGTGGAAGGAACTAACGGTCAATAGCGTGCATCTTTGATAAATCGATGTTTAGAAAAAGTTCATGCAGCTGGCGTAGAAGTAGTTTCATTAACTTTTAATGGCTGTCCCGTTAACATATCAATGGCAAAAATTCTAGGATGCTCATTTGACTATGATAATTTAAAGCCAACTTTTAAGCATCCATCTACAAAACAAGAAATTGTAATTTCTTTGGACGCATATCATATGTTAAAATTAATAAGAAATTGTTTTGAGAGTAAAAAAGTTATCATAGAAAACGAAAATAATGAAATCAATTGGAATTTTCTGGAAAAGTAAACTCTCTTTAAGAAAAAGAAAACATGCATTTCGGTAACAAATTGCGGCGGCAACATATTAAATGTCATAATCAAAAATTAAATTAAAGTATGCAAGTCGATTATTTAGTAATAATGTTTGACCTCAATGTCCGGCTCAAACTGTCCGGCTCGAGGACCAAAATGTTTCTACCAAATCCGGGCCAGACGAAATATGTTCAATCCTCAGACTAACATTTCTCTTCCCGTGATCGGCTTTGAAAATTACTAAATTCACCGATTCTAAAATTCGCGCGAGTGAATTAAAACAATTTTATAATATAGATCAGGTTTAAAAAAAGACAATTACACGAAAACTGGCTTTATCAAAGAATACACGAGTATCAAAAGACATAGCCACGACGAAGTATTGCGTTGAAAGAGTCAGCCAATTCATCGATAATTTTCCTTTTATACCTGTCACTTCATTTATCTTAAAACAAACATCAGAACTCCCTAGTTACATTTTTTCACGTACTATGTTTTCAAATTTTCTTGATAATAATATATCGAGTACTTGCTCGTTAAAAATAAATAAAACACATTCTTTATTAATTCAAACAAATATTCATATAAAATCAATTCAAATTTATAAGACATTTTTTTTTATATAAAACACTGCCAAATCGTTAAATGTATATTTTGGTGACGAAACAAATAGTGTAGCGCCATGATTGCTTTAAGAAACCAATTTGTGTTGAAAATAAAGATTAAATTTTTTATTTTTTAGATATAGCCAAAAATTATTATCATGCAAATTATCAACCGTTTTTTTTTTTGGATATTTAGATTTTTTGTATTTTATGTAAGTAGATTTGTTTTAAAAATAAAATTATGATTGTTTAAAAATAAAAATTAATGAAAAATTATAAATTATAAAAAAATACAAACATTAATGCCTTTTATGGCGGTCATAACGTATTTCTTCTAAATAACCCGTTATTCCACTATTATATAGGTAATAAATGTATAAACATCACTATTAAAGATAACAAATATTATTGTATAAAATACATTAACGTACTAAATAGCTACGTAAATACTAACATAATAATTTATTTATTTGATGCACTA
The DNA here is from genome assembly GCA_016648135.1 of Agrypnia vestita. Classification (NCBI taxonomy): domain Eukaryota; kingdom Metazoa; phylum Arthropoda; class Insecta; order Trichoptera; family Phryganeidae; genus Agrypnia; species Agrypnia vestita. The sequence continues at coordinate 27,440 of JADDOH010024869.1, forward strand.
GGTAGTCTAGTGGTCACGACGTTTGGTCTGCAGATTTTTGGTTCAAGCCTTGTTTCAGAACGCTAGCAAGTTTTTTCATATCACAGGTACATATTATTTATTTATAATTCAATGATTTATATAACATTTAAATAAATTTCGCATCTACGATTATAATAAGTAATTTCAGCAGTACTTTCTCATTAAAAATAACACGTTTTTTTTCTATAAAACATTAACATTCATTAAACAAATACAGTTTGACAGAGTACGGCCCTGTTTCATCGTTTACGCCTATTTCTCCCACCGTGCGACCCAAAACAGTGTTTTTTGTATCACTTTTTTTGGCGATGGATTACGTATGCTATTCGACTTTATACGTGTATACATATATATATCTATATTATAAATACGCTGATTTCACTTTGTATACAATAACATTGCCACGGTTGTCGGTGTGATGTGTGGCGCAGCGGATAACGCGTCTGACTGCGGATCTGAAGATTCTAGGTTCGAATCCTAGCAGGATCGAATTTTTTTTTACGGTCGAGAATATTTTGTTTTTGAAATTTTAATTACATTTTTATAGAAATACTGAATTATCTTCATTATATCTAAACTACCCGTAATTAAAATTGGAAATTTGCCAGATACAATTAGCAGCGAAGCGGCTGACGTAATAACATATTACCAACAATAATAATAAAATCATTTTCTGCTAGTGGATACATTTTTTACGTATTTTTTTCCTTTTGTACGTAATTTTTTACGTAAATTTATTTAATTTTTTTAACGTAATTTTTTTTTCTTTTTTTCCCTAGAAATTTTTAGATAATTTTTTCCATTCTCTTTTTTACGTAAAAATTTTTATATAATTTTTTTCTTTTTGTTTTTTGCCGTTTAGTACATTTTTCATATAAATAATGGAGATATACTAATAAAAACATTGCCGTTTATCTGGAAAGTCTGCCTAGTAATTATTTAAAATATTTTTTATAAATCTAGTCTGTGCAATTATTTTTTAAAACAGTTTTATTCGTTTATCTCAGAATGTACTAAAACGTCACATAAGATTAATTATATATACAGCGACGAAATATTCTTATTATTCATATGTAGTATCTTTTATTCTTATATATGTATTGCTTTGAATTTATTATTATATATGTAGTGCTTTGAACGCAATAGTTTTTAATAGAAATATGTATACTGAGGCAAAACTAGTGGTAAGTAATGGAATTCTGATACCGTCACTGATGTATGGAAGTGAAGCCTGGAGCTGGCAGAAGAGGAACGAAAGTAAATAGAATACAGTGAAGATGGGATCCGTCAGACATAGGTGTGGCAAATCCATTTATGATAGAGTAAAGAATGCAGATATTAGAAATGAATGTAAAGCTAAACTTAGCATGAATAATAGAATTAAAAAAGGATCGCTCAGATTATTTGGGCATGTTGAGCGAATGAATGAGGAAAGAATCGTAAGAAAGATATATATGCTATGTATAGAAAAATATTATGTAGATGGCGCCAGAAAGACAGGACCGCGGAATACGTGGCATGACCAGATTAACCAGATACTGAAAGATGGTCCCGTTAGAAGCCTCAACAACCGGCGAGCTTGCATGCGAAGATGTATGAATGTGGATGAGGCGAGAGTTGTATGCCAGGACAGAAGAGTATGGCGCTCTATCCTCTCTTCCTACCCCCAAGGGGGAAACGGCGTGATGGTAAGTAAGTAGTATTTTTTTTCTTTCTTTCCTTTTTATATAAATAAATAAAAACTTATTCCTTAGGAAAAACATGTAAAAGTATTGTCATTTTTGACGGGTTACAGCTAGTTGAATATAATGAATATTTCTGAAAATATTATTTATCCATTTTGTACAATTTTTAAAGTAAAAACCTTTATAGCCGTATATATTTAAAATATAAAATAATTCATGTATATTATTTTCAATCGGTTTAACGAAACAAATAAAAAAAAAATAGTAATTATTTTGGTTATGACTAAATAAAGTTGTTGAAATAAATTATATGAATTATAAAACTCATTCATTGTACACATAATTAATTTCTGTCCATACAACTAACTTTTCATTGCTCCACGATAGCTTGATGACTCATGCTTTCTTTGAAGTTTATTCAAGATACCGACAAACGATGGATATGAACCAAGTTTGGCCAAACCTCGCTGAGTTGCGCAAAAAAACCCCTGTACACATTGGGCCAATGTCATTTTGGGTCATCTCAGCCAATGTGTATACGGTCCGGGAACCTCGGCAGAGCGTCAAACTTGCAAAATGGCGGACAGCGATTACACATTAGCCAACGTCGGTGTCGGCGAACCTCGCAATGATCGAAGCGCGTTGCGCGTTGCCGGCTGAGCCTAGGGTTGCCAACTATACTGCTAAAATTAGTATCATATTGTTTTTTACTACATTATACTTTTTACTGTTGAACAAAAATAAAATATACAAAATACTGTTTTCAGCATCAAAATTATTCAGACTGAAACGCTCACAGAAATATTAGTATGAATGATTTGTATACAGAATTAACAAATTTCAAAATAATTTATAAAAAAGTATCAGAAGACAAAGATTTTCTTGAAATGAGTACTGGCCAAAAGTGGAGCCATTTATTAGTAAACAACTCAGAAGAATTTAAAAATATTACTAAAATTGTCTCATATCTACTTTCTGTTCCCGCCACCTCAGCATTTACTGAAAGAATTTTTTCAGTAATGAATGCAAAGTGGCGGGAGGATAGAAATAGAGCAAATATTAATTTAATAAAAAATGAGCTCCTCCTTTATTTTAATTTTAGTTATAATTGTGGTGAGGCGTATGAAGTTTTAAAAAGAGTGTAAATTAATAAGTTGTGCGAGAAGCTCTAAAAAATATGTATTTAATACATTAAATAAATAAAATACTGTTCATTTTTCTAAAATACTGTTTAATATTCTTCTCAGACTTAAATATACTTTATTTCTTGTAAAAAAAGTTGACAACCCTAAAAAAAGTTGACAACTAGAGCCACGCCTCTTTCTTTTGATGTGTGCTCGAAAAACCGACTACCAAGCCAAGTTTGGCAAACGTCTCTACGCACGGCCAAAACGCCCTGCACACATTGGGCCAACCTTACTTTGGGCCAACCTCGGCCAATGTGTATAGGCTCCTTAAGATAGGGAGAGTTGGAACCTCCTATGTGGTGCAGGAACCCCGCCTCATTAGGATAAGGGGGAGACGAAGAAGACAGTGATAGAGTTTTGGGCCCCTTGGATCTTTGCGCCTGGAGCAACCCGCTCCAACTGTGTTTTGGCAATCTAGAGCCTCCAATCCGAATATTAGAAACTCGAA